>VZSZ01005777.1:228171-238770 GCA_013398815.1 Ibidorhyncha struthersii
ACCCCACTTCCCAGTGAGCTCAGTGTGTCTTGAGCCGTGCAAGCACCTCTCCCAGCAGATGACTGTGACGCTGCTTGCTCCCGCTGCAGCTCATCCATGACCCCCCTGTGCCAGTCCTGCTGATGTGCCTCGTGTACTCATCACCCTCTCATCCCCTTCTCCCTCCTTTACTCAGAAAGAAAAACCCAAATCGGCTCAGAAACTGTAAAATCCGCGGCCCAACACGTGACAGAGAGGCCCCACATCAGGGGAAAAATCAATGTATTGATGACTTTCAAACTTTCCACGGGGAGAGGAAACCTGTGCCCTCCGTGGCACCGGGCAGGAGCCGGGGAGGAGATCAAAGCCACTCGGGAGAAGGCCACAGCTGGATGGTAGCAATCACATCTCCTCCCCTCCCACGCGCTGCCTCACATCTCGATCCCACGGGCTATTTTTGGCAAGCGGAGAAACAGAGGCAAGAAACAAAAGCCCCGGGAAAGGCAACAGCGCAGGCAGGGCAGGCAGCAGTTGGCATCTGCTGCTCTTGCTGCAGAAGTTATTGGCTGTTTCATGCCTGTTTGTTTGTTTTCTTCTCCCCTCTTGAATTATTTCCCCCAACCATGCATGAAAATCTGTTTTTCTGTGAGGTTTGCTGCTCCCACATCCTCTCTCAGCAATTTGGGCTGGGGATCGCAGCCCAGCCCAAACCCGCTGGCCATCAAGGCTGTGCACCGATCACGATTTCCCCTTGCCCATGACAAACAACGTTTCTGCTCCCAAAGGTTTTTGGGCATCCGAGAATGGGCACACACACGCTCCTCGCAAAGCCCTCCCCCCTCCCCATCTGTTCGCTTCCATACAGCTTTTTCCCCTTTCCCAGTCCATGAATGGTCTTTGGTTTCTCCTGTGGCTCCCACCCACCCTTCCACTGCAGCCGGGCACCTCCGCTTTCCCGTGGAGGGTTGGGACTCTCCAGCCATGCCAGCGCTGNGACAGCCGCAGGGTCCCACCTTGTGCAGCACCCGTCCCGCCGCTCCAAAGTGGAGACATCCCTGCAGGCTCCATGACCTGGCAGACAGGAATACTCCTTTTCCAGCCAGGTGTCCTAAATCCCCTTAAATTAGCCATGCCGGGGGCTCCAGCCCCAGTGCCTTGCTGCCTTCCCAGGGTAATGGGGGGGTGGGGGTCCCTGCACCTTCTTCCAGCCAAAATACCCCACACACTGCCTGGCCCAGGCCCCCCAATGTGCCCCAAGGAGCTGGGTGGGATGGCTGCCCCAGGAAGCTTTTGGGACTGGCCCCACCGCCCTCTCAGTCCCCAGATACTGAGCAGGACCCCAGGAAATCCCAGTGTGTCCCAGTCTGGGGCTGAGAAGGGTGAGCAGCGTTCGAAGCATACAAAGCACCTAATCTCTTAATTCAGAAACTGGATTAGTTGCCACAGTGGACAAAATCCCACACTCAGGAAGGAGGAACTGAGAACGTCAAAACATGCTGCAAAACATGGCTATGGCCACGCACAGTCCCTTGGCACACAGTCCCGCTCTGTTCAGGAATATAAGACAGTTTTAGTTAAATAAAGAGTTTTTATATATGGTGTCGGACAATAGCGGTCCATTCCCTGAAGAAGTTACGCAATTTTGGAGAATAGCCAAGAAATATGTACTAAATTATAGTAAAACCAGTCTGGCTCTGAGCTCTCCTCGCCTGACTTTGGGAGGGGGCCGTGTCGGGCACACAGCACTGCCATGGGCTGTGCAAAGACTGCCTCATCCCTCCCGGCAGTGGTGGCACTCGGGCACGGTGTTAGGACCGGACCTGCAGCCTCCAGCCAAGAAAACCCTAAGGATTGCCCAAATCTGAAAACTCTTCCACTTGCGAACCTAACGGCTTCCAGGAGTATTTCCAAACCTTTGCACTCTGACGAGTGTGATCTGTACAACCAAGTGCTCCAGGCTTGCCACCTTTGGCATCTTCAGATGTTTTTAAAAAAATGCAACATAGAATCATAGAAAGGTTAGAGTTGGGAAGGGACATTAAAGACCCTCTAGTTCCACCCTGCCCTGGGCAGGGACACCTCCCCCCAGCCCAGGTTGCTCCAAGCCCCGTCCAACCTGGCCTTGAACACCTCCAGGGATGGGGCAGCCACAGCTTCTCGGGGCAACCCGGGACACTGCCTCACTACCCGCACAGTCAACAATTTCTTCCTAAGATCTCATCTAAATCTCCCCTCTTTCAGTGTAAAACCATTCCCCCTCGTCCCATGGCTCCCCTCCCTGATCCAGAGTCCCTCCCCAGCTCTCCTGGAGCCCCTTTAGGCACTGGAAGGGGCTCTGAGGTCTCCCCGGAGCCTTCTCTTCTCCAGGCTGAACACCCCCAACTCTCCCAGCCTGTCCTCCCAGCAGAGGGGCTCCAGCCCTCACAGCATCTCCATGGCCTCCTCTGGACTCACTCTAACATCAACATCCTTGTGCCCTGCTGTGGCTCAGCTCACCCTGCCTGTGGGCTAAGCTGGGGCAGAGGATCGGGGAGACCCCACTGTGCAGTGTCACCCAGGCCCCCACTGCCCAAGAGGGGCTCCTGTCCGTCTACAGAGTCCTGGAAAGGACTACACCTCCAGAAGAGTCCTGGAAAGGACTACACCTCCAGGAAAGGTGCTACTGAGGACAGCCGGAAGATGCTCTGCACACACATCTTGAAAGCCCTGAGAAGAAGCAGGTCCTGCCACTCCTGTACTTTCCTAGTCCTCCTCCCAGGGGAGGACAGGTCTCAGAAGAGGAGACAGGTCCAAATTTGACAGTGGTAGCCAATGCCCCTTCCACAGGGTAGTGAAACAGTCCACAGGCAGAGGGTCCTCTGCCTGCAGAGGTGAGAGGAGGACAGTCTCACAAGCAGATTCCATTCACCGGGAACAGAGCACCACCAGCACCTTACAAGTGCTATGGGTTGAAATCAGCCACAGATTGCCCCCTTTGGCCACCGATTGCCCCTCTGATGCAGGATGGATGTCACCCAGAGTGAAGCTGGCCAAGACAGTGTCACCCTAAGCAAGAAGGCTGGTTGAGTTTCATAGATAGGCACGGGTGGAAAAAAGGGGGTTCTCAAGACAAAGGAGACAGTTAGGGTGGCAACAATGCATCACCAGCAGCTACCACGTAAGGACAGCGCTTGGCTGATTGATTCCTTTAGAGGAGACGTTCCTAAGCCTTTTAATGTTTTTCCGTTGGTGTTTTGTATGCAGATTGGTACGGGAGATATGTATGAACCTAGCTTGGACGGAGCACCCTGAGCCATCCTACATTCTTAGGAAAGAAACGTTGATGGTAGAATTTGCTTAATAAAGCTCTTGTGACATAACGGGGACATCCACCCTGCCAGGTGCGTGGGGCACAGTGGACCCAGACACACAACACCAGCCCGTACCAAACCGTTGGCAACGAAAGAAAAAAGCAAGGTGCAAACAACAACAGCTTCAAACTTTGTTCCATTTGTGTTCTCAGGGCCCCTTGGCCCTTATTAATAAATAACAAAATATACAAATTAAGAAACAAGAAAACCAAAGAGGCAGAGGAACATAAATACGGGAAACAGGGAAAGCCACTTTGCTCAACAAAGTGGGGCTGGACCCCCAGCTCGGGGTGGCCCCCTCCTCACTACAGCTTGAAGATGCCAAAGTAGTTGCTGCCGTGGCTGTAGTTCACTTGCGTTGAGTCTGTCACATTGACAAAGACCATGTCGCCTTCCCGGAGCTTGAAGACACCTCCCTCACGGATGGACTGGAGGTCACAGTAAGACATGGAGGTGCTGTGTGTGTCTAGTCCCTTCAGCAAGAGCCGGTCTTCTTCCATGGGGAGATACAAATAAATATAGAGGGTGAAGGGTGCCGCAGTCGCTGCCTTGGTGCAGAAGCTGACTTGGGAATAGATGTAGTAGAGCCCTGCTTCCTTCACCTTCAGTTTTCCCTCCTGGTAGGATATTGAGTTGTTGCTCATGGGGCCATACGTCGTCGTCTTCCACTCTAGCACTGTAGGGGCAAAGCACGGCAGATGAGCTGGGAGAAGGAGATTTTTGGCAGGCTGATTTTTTGGGGACACCCCACAGACATTTGGCATCACAGCCTCCGTCTGCTTCAGGGTGTGGGGGTGGGTCCTGCCCGTGCCCAGCCCAGGGGAGCGGGGTCCCCTTCCCTGAGGTCAGGACAGGTTTAACCTGTGTTTCTGGTCACTGGCCTTGACACCCTTGAATCGATTATGCGAGCAGAGGAGCGTTTTGCTTCCTTCATCCAACCAAGTGGAAATGCTTAGGGTGGAAGACTGCACGCAGTTGCCATCACGGGCCAAACAGCCCCGTGTCCACCCCTGTAGGATTGCTATCTCCACAGCTTTTGGTGGCACAGCCTCTGAGCCCTCACAGCACTGCCAAAACACTGCAGCTCCTATCTTCAGAGGAACCCACCCCAGGGCACGTAGTTTTTCTGAACTGGGTACTGCCTTTCTTCCAAAGTCCTTCCTCCACTTGGCCTCTGGAGAAGGTGAGATGTTGCCAAGGAAGGACAAAAATAAGTGTCCCACACTTTCTGTCCCTGGCAGGGTGCAGAGCTGGGAGGGTTTTGCGTGGCAAGTTCTGCCTCCCACCACCAGGACCACTGCCCACGCAGACCTGCTACTGGCATGGCTTTTGGGGCACTATCAGTGTCATCAGAGCAGCTCATGAACTCCTGCTGGAGTCGGTACAGATCAGTCAATACAGAGACCAGGAAGCCATGGCCACGGGGGCTGAGCTCAGCTATGACATCCAGGAGGGATTTTGAACCTCTGCCTTCCCCACCCTACAGAGACACCCACGAGAGCATCAGGGGTGAGTGACCCAGCCCCACGGGGAAAAACGGGTTCGACTGTCCCAGCCCAGAGTCCCAGTCCCCGCAGCGGGGCGGCACGGGTGGTGCCGGGGGAACCACGCCACCCGGGGTCCATGGCCACGTATCCCACCGGGAGGTTTTCTCTGCTCTCGCCCGCCAAGGTGCAGAGAGCCAAGCTCCAGGCAGCTGCTGTTCTCTGCGCCATTTCAGCCCACTTTATAGGCTCAACAAGCGCTTAGGCAGGGAGTTTTAAAACGCAGCGAGCTTCTCACTTCTTTGATCTTATCTAACACTGAGCTTTCCACAGGTAGACTGAGCTCTGGGTGAAATGCTGCGTCAGAGATGGAAAGAGCAGTTGCTGATTACTGGCAGTTACTCAAGAGTTAAATCAAACACGCTCAGACTGCAAAACCCTTGCCAGACTGAGAGACTGACCTTGCAAACTCTTACTCTCTCCACTAATCCTTGCTCTTGCGGGATGGCCCTTCACTCAGGCTACGCTGGGGGACGGAGCTGCGAGAGCAGCCGCGGTGTGCGCAGAGGGATGCGCAAACGCAATCGGACTCACGTGTTTCTCAAACCTAACAGTGGCCATGGCTGTGAATAAGTACAACTTGCCTAAATCAGTTTGGCGCTATTTATGGTGTGACTGTAAAGTCACCGGCCAGCCCGTATGGCTACCAGGACCCATGATTAGCTCAGCAGGTACGATGTGCCAGCACAGCCCTCCTGCGGCAGCCACTCTGGCAAGGCATGGCCGGGAGAGCAAAAGCATTGCGTTTTGAGTCCCAAAGAAATGTAAGAGGTTGGTTTTCTTAAATATGAAGAGAAATAGTTTTTCCCCTCATAAAAACCACCATAAAGGTTAAGCCACTGTGGTGCATTTCTAGGAAGGCACGTACAAAACTACTGAGGACAGCCGGCACGGGATGCCTGGACCCCGTGTGGCACCTGTGCACGTGGTGATGTGGCCACTGGGACATTCGCTGTGCTCTGGGGACAGGTTCTCCTGCTGGAGTTGTGTTGTCCCTGTCCCTGCCCTTACAGAGCCAGGGGACAGGAGCGCATGGTCCGGTCGGGGGGATGCAAGGCAAGTGGCCAAGGCAGTGCCGAGCGGGCCTGTCTTACCTGAGACCGACTTGCTGCTCCTCTGACCTGCCAGGTGGGCTGCGATGGGCTGCCTCTTCTCCACTGCAATTCGGAAAGACCGGTGTTATCAGTGCCTTGGCGCCCATTGCCCCACTCCCCCCCCAGGCAACACGGCTCCTCTGCAGGGACCGCAGCAACTCCCACCCTTGGTACTTCTCTCTGGACCAAATCCAGCTCAGAGGCACACTCTCCATGGCTCCCCCCCAGCTTCGAGTGAGGTAGGATCTCAGCTCTGCTCAGCAAAAACTCCCAGCCACCTTCATGGTGAAGCCCCTGGGGGACAAAGCCCGCAGAGGAGACTGTGCCCCCCATGGGAACAGGACCTGCATGTGCCCGCTCCTTACCCGCCGCAGACGTCTCGTTCTTGTGCATCAAATGGGGATGCTCCTGGTGCTCATGGCCTGCAATGCGAAAAGGCCACGGATTTAATTTTGGATTCATTTTCATCAACTTGGTGCCCAGAGCCACCCACCCTGGTGAGACAGCCATGCCCAGTGCCCCCCTCTGCCAGCCCTACAGTCCCACCCCATGGGGATGCTCCAAACCCTGACCCCGTCCCCTGCCCCCATGCCGTGCCCTGGGGCACCGGTGGGCTCTCACAGGCTGAAGGAAACCCTTTCCCAGGCCAGGCTATTCCTCCTGCCCACAGGAAGCCACCGGTGGCACCTGGAAACTCACCTCTCTGCATTTCAAATTTGGGCTGCCTTTTGCTGGCTCCCCCGTCCTGAAACAACAGCAAAAACATACGTATTCTTCTTAAAGATGTACAAATCAAGGATTTTTAAAGCCTCTGTGTAAAGGATGCTCTGGCCACCGCACAGGTTGGTGCTGTTTGGCCCCGACAGCCCTGCCAGCTCCCGGTGGAGGGTGCCCAAAACCGCAGAGCCCCTCCAGCACCTTCCCCAGCATCACGTACGGCCACGGGCTGAGCGGCTGCTTGCAGCAGGGGGTTGGTAGAGTTTATGATCTTAGGGTTTATGCCATTCAAATGATGTGATGGGTAAAGTTTATTCAATAAAAAAAAAAAGAAAGAAGCAAAAAAAAATCTCGTTTTCATTTAAAACCGTGTCAGAGAGCAGTGCTGTAGGTGCTGCCCGGCAAACCGGGATCATCCCTGCCCCTACAAAAGGGAGTTTTCAGGACGGCTGAGCAGGGTCCATCTCAGAAACTATCTTCTGCTGTCAGTTGGGTGCTGATGCAAACCTGAAGGTTTAGGTGAGGCATTTGATGCCATCAGGCACTGACAACGAAGGAGAAATGTCCCTCTCCCGCCTGCTCTGGCCAGCACAGCCCCTCCGAAACAGGGAATTCAAGGGCTGAGCAGGCTGAGAGCACCCCATCCCTGCCCAGGCAGCCCCCAGCCGCTCCAGGAGGACATTCCAGTGCAGGCTGGCTCTTTTGCACAGCATCTTCCTCCTCCTCCCCGGCTGCCGGGAGCTGTGCCGCCTGGCCTGAGCCTTGCACCGTCATCGACACTTGGGCAAAGTGGGCGTAAAAGTGCTCCCAGCCGCAGGTGGCCGCAAGCAGAAAGCCGGCACAGGGTCGGAGCAAGGTGCCAGACAGCAGAAAACCAGTGGTTTTAAGACTGGGATCAGAGCACGGAGCCAGGGTGGCTCCATCCCTCCCACAGCAAGCCCCGAGCATCCCTCAGCGTGCCGCTGCTCTGCCCAAGACCGTTTTGAGAAAAAAAAAAAAAAAAAGAGATTTTCCAATGATATTAATATAGTGTAAAAATATAGCGTAAAAAGAATATAGTGTAAAAAAAAGGGCGTGTGCTATGCAGCCCCAAGGTAAAGGGCACCCATGGTTTCAAAAAAAAGCTTGGGGTGAAGTTGTGTGTGTGCCTGGGAGCCCCCCCCAACCTTCAGCAGAGTCTTTATCTGCCTGACAGCAGTGTACCTTGCACTGGAGGTCCTGGAAGCCCTTTAAAATCTTTTCACAGTCCAATAATGTCGACTTCTGACCTTCTGCCGTCTGACACTTCTGTACCTTCCTCAGGAAGATGTAATCTTCATTTAAGCTCAACGCCTCTTCCATCTGCCGGTGGGGGGAGAGAAGAGATTGAACGGGATGTTAGCGGGAAACCTGTAACGGCTGGCGGCGGAGCCACGCTGTACTCCTGCCAGCGGTAAATCGCAGCCTGGAAAACTCAAGGTGGGTTGTTCAGCATCGGGATGAGCCGGGCAGAGACACTGCGGGTACCGCGCACTCCCACCAGCCACCCCACGCAGCATCTGTACCCGCATCCGCCGGGAATTACACCCACGGGGCTGACCCTGCTTGGCAACGCTGGGGGAGAGGGGGATTGCTAAGGATCCCTTCCTATCACCTTGATCATGAACATAAACTACCCACTCTGCCTTTACCAAAAGGCAGGTGGCAAATATCCACCCGCTTGGATTTACAGACTGCGACACAGAAATCTCAGCGAGCGGCTCGCTGCTGGTCCTGGCAGGCAACTGGGATGCCCACTCAGCCCCACGCCGCCCTGCCCTTGCAGGGTGGCTTTTCACTTTTTTCAGCTAACTTATCGACTGAAAGAGCTGCCAGGAGACCAAAACGACTTGGGGGTTGGGGTTGAATCCTGCCAAGGGCTTCAGATTAAAAAAAATCAGAAAGCCAAAAAAATAATAATAATATAGATATGCGTGTGTATGTGTATATATATACACACGCTGATTTTTGAAATTACATCTCGTTTGTGAAAACCTAACATTCTGCTAAATGGTAAAGAGCAGTGCAGACGGGCATGAGGACACACAGCCTGGCGGAGCGCTCAGCGCAGGGATGCAGAAGGTCGGGTTTGAAGCCCTATCGCAAGCTCTGAATGCAGCTGAAACCCTCCTGCCACCCGCAACTGTGTCTGGGCTGCCTCTGATCCTCCTCCGCGGCCCCGTTTTACTCCGCTGGGGACCCTCTGCTCGCCCCTAGGATGCAACCCCTGTCCAGCAAAGTCCTCTTCCAACTCCTCACCTTTGAAGCCCCTTTAGCTCAGGATTGCTCTCCACCCTTGAAAATCAGTGGACACCCACTTAAATTTCAATTTAAGTTGAGACAACACATTTAAAAATCAGTAATGATGATCTTATCGTATCTGGTAAGGAGAGCTCATTCTGAGTTTTCATTTCTTTAGCTGGGAGTCTTTTCTGATTTGGAGGAAAGTAGCTTTAGATCGGTGATTTTAAGCATTGTGCAGTGGGGTTGCAGTCATGGCAATCTCAAAAATAGCTTTTCAGTTTTTAATTTTCTTAGTAAATATTGTCCCACCTATGGGACAGGATCACTGATACTGTGTTGCTGAAAAAAAAAAAAAGACCGAGTACTAAGAGCCACTCTTCCCTAAACAAAAGGCAGCATCTGAAGTGAGATGCTGCTAAAATTCACACATGCAAATACTATAAAAAAAAAAATATTTCTGGACACCCCCCCCATCCTCGCCATTAGAGTTGCAGTGCTGCCAAGTGCTACGGCACCAGAAAAGCTACCAAAGAGTGGAGCTAAAATAGCTACTTGTGTGTTTAAGCCACACTCTCCTCTCGCCGGATCAGCCATCAGCTGCCAGGTTTGCTGTTAACAGCTCTTCTTGATTGATCCATTCTCGTTTTGTTAATGAGGGGAACAGATCTCATCCTCAGCGTAGGTCTTTGTGGCAAATTAAAGCAGAAATGAGAACACGGGTGTAATAAATGCCACTCCCGCATCCATCCAGTGGCCAGCCTCGTCTTCTACCATGTTCATCCTTTCAGTGAGCACATCTCGCCACGGCTGAAGGCAAATCGCATTAGTAATCCAGCAGAGACAACCTTGTTTCTCCACTTACCTTATCCATCTTCATGTGAAGATACAAACAGAAGAGTACGGTCCCAATCATCTGTGCTACAATAAATACAGTGAGGAAGCCCATGAACATTTTCATGGTGCTGGGCGAGGTGCTGCTCATGGGTCGGGGTGTCGCGGGGCTGTAGGGTTCGTTCATCCTCTGTGCGCGTTGCTGGGGCTCCTTCAAATGCGCTGCTTGCAAGTAGCATGAGAACTGTTGGGTGAGCACCCGCTGCTCAAGGGATACAGGTTGCAGCAACCTACACTTCCTGGAAAAAACTCTTCGTAGTGGGTAGGTTTGTTCACTACCGTCTCCCACAACAAAAAAAAAGGTTGCTTAGACTTTCTTCTCTGGTGCACTTCCATGCTTTTTCCTACCGTTCTACCAGAAGCAGAGAGAGGTTCTTCTTCCATATATTCATATTTGCCCTCGAAACACTCCAGACTACACCCCAGTGTTTTTTTTCCTGCTGTGGATGAAAGTTTCACGGCGAGTTGTCTTCAAAGTTATGAAGACCACGAATAGACGGACGGAGCTGCTGAACAGCACTGTGGGCTGCCAGGGGCTAGGGAGCACTCAGAAAGTCAGTTCTTTCTCAAAAGGGGAAGAAAGGCTTTTTGACCTCTGTTTCCCTTTATGAGGAGGATGACTTTGCAGTGAAGATGCCTGGCTGAGGCAGGCGGGGGGTGCTGGTTTGTGGCCTTCCCTTGTGCTCCCCATGGGTGAAGTCTCTGCCTGGGGATTCTGGAGGATCCCGGAGAAAGGACCATCTCTATGAGCGCTGTGACCCT
>VZSZ01005778.1:1923-50604 GCA_013398815.1 Ibidorhyncha struthersii
TCTGGAGAAAAGAAGATTGAGGGGGGATCTTGTTAATGCTTTCAAATACTTGAAGGGAGGATGCCAGGGGGATGGGAGCAGTCTTTTTTTCAGTGGTGCCCATTGATAGGACGAGGGGTAATGGGCACAAACTTGAACATAGGAAGTTCCATCTTAACATGAGGAGGAACTTCTTTACTTTGAGGGTGGTGGAGCACTGGAACAGGCTGCCCAGAGAGGTTGTGGAGTCTCCCACTCTGGAGACATTCAAAACCCGTCTGGACGCTGTCCTGTGCAACCTGTTGTAGGTGACCCTGCCCTGGCAGGGGGGTTGGACTAGATGATCTCCAGAGGTCCCTTCCAACCCTGACTATCCTGTGATCCTGTGATCCTGTGAAGCAAAGCACTTTCTTTTAATAAGTTAGCATGCAATGAGTTTGGCTAAGTGAGAGTTTCTTCAGTAAGAGAGATTTTTCAGTATAGAAGTAGTGAATATTCATTTTGAAAAGTTTGGTTTCTTCCAAAATGTTCTCTATGCCTTTTAGTACATATAAAATATAATCATTTACAAAACAGCAACCCAAACCTTGTGGAAGTTGATGAGAAATACATTGAGGACTCCAGGGACCTGATCCTTGAAATAATTATGCACATGAATAACATTACATTTGAAAAGATTGCAGCTGATTTAAAATGAGTGTGTTAGAGTAAGGCTAAAAACATAAATGTGGTGCAAATGTGTAAAGATCATGATCCGTCATGGTAAGAACATGACTTGTTTCAATCATGGTCTTCAGCTGGTGAACCCGCTTGTGGAACATAGACAGGAGTGAAGTCCCAGATTAGAACAACCAAAGCCTTGGAAACTTTCTCAAACACGTCCAGCAAAGTCAGATAATTAGCTTTCCAAAGGGAATTTTAGTAGACTTAGTGCCAAGTCTATCAACAATATATCTGAAAGTGATAAAGGTGACCAGTCACTTGCTGGCATGTGGCACCCCCTATGTAAGACATGCATCATATAATTTCAGATTCACTTTTTGCAAATGGTCCTTTTGTGAAGCAGTCCTGTCTGAGTGAATGCAACTGAACCAAATTCATGCAGCGAAACTTTTTCAAAAGTGTCTTTATTCTTTGCTACATTCACATTTTATCCTTAGTCCATGAAGGGCCTCTGTACATCTGGAAGCCATACTGTCCCTAGATTCACCTTGCAGGTTATGTCGATAGAGAGGACTACAGCATGAACAAACACGGAGACAGATCCTGTCCCATACTAAGTAACTCCAGAGCACTTTGCTGGCTGTGTTGAGAAGCCAGTGCTGCTGTTTCTACTATACCAGCCTAGGAAGCCTACTTTTTTACATTGTTCGTTCACATGCCAGGAGTCACTTGAATTTTAATTTCTATTTTTATTTATTGGTTATAGTCTTGCTAATTACTTCTTAGCTGTTTTACATACGGACCAAGTTATCTATAATATAGTATCTATATTATAAATGCAAATCTCCAGTGAAACAACTAATAGCATCATTAAAAAGTACATTTCAGTAGTCCAATTCATTTAAGGTTAATATTTGTCAAATACTCCCCTGAGACTTATTTGCTTTCCTGCCTAACATGGCAATCTGTCCCTCTTTTCTCATACTGTTATGGCATTTAAAAACTGTCACAAATGTTGATAGTAGTCTCCTTTTCTGTGGCTTTCCAAATTCCTCACTGCTCAGCTTGCAGGTGCAACCATGTGATCACGTGCAGTAGTTTATGTGAAAACTAGATGAGAATACCGTAATATAGGGAGAGCAATAAGTCAGGATGAGGATACTGTAATATAGGGAGAGCATTAAGTCAAGAGTGTGGACAGAAGTGAGTTTGGAAAATTCTGGTAGGTCAAATTCAATTCTTTCTTTGTCTGTCCATGCCCAATATTTGAGTCTGGAGTGCTCTATAAGATCTTAGAATTAGCTGAAGCAGATGAGAATAATTACCATGAAACGAAAAGTTTTTCTTTGACCCATCTCATTTTGTGAAGTTTTGTCCTGCTTATTAATTGACAGCAGCTTTTTCTTCATAGAGGGTAAGCTTCCCCAACCAGACAAAGCAAAAAGCCTTAAACTTCTCCCAAATGCAGACTAAAACTACAGAGTCAGAAATGAACTCATTTTGTTTGTTTTCACACCACTTCTACTTCAACACTGGAACAGAACAAGGATATGTAGAGATGTACACCACCAACAGGAAAAAAGTTGACGTTCAAACAGTTTTGTGTTGCAATCTATTTGAGACTCACAGAAAATGTGAGCTGATTCGTATTTCCCAGATAGGTAATTAGGTTTAATGGGGGAAAAGGACTATTCTATTGGAGGAATATAAGTTGGAAAATATCTGTGTTTGCTTAACTGGTAAAATAACTGTGGTTGTTCTCTTCCTTTTCTTTAGATGTGTGGCAGACTCTTCATGTCTGGCTTCTTGGTGTGCTGTGTTGTTTGCTGTCACTGACATGCTTTGATTCTATCCTTTGCCTAATTACAAGTCCCCAAAAGGCAAATGGATATTCCCACTTCTTTTTTTGGAGACATTGGTGGTTGTTTTTTCTTTTATGGAGAGGAAGGCAAAAAAAGTCTTTGTCAAAATAAAAGCACTAGAGGCTAACCTTATAGAAAATAAGCAAGGTATGGAAATTAATCCTACCTTGGAATATTTAAATTGCTGTGAAAACATTTGTGGCCTAGCTTTCATGTTGAGCATAAAATCCTCAAACTGTAAATCCTAACTATGTTTCTTATATTTTCTCCATTAAAGACACACAGAAGAACTTGCATATCTTTTAGTGATATGCTGGGCATGTTCATGTATGAGATACTCTCTCCTAAATTAAACACTAACCTGGAATAGCTTCAAAATAATGGGAAGGAGAATATACAGATATTGTTTGAATTAAGGGTAGATGTGGACATTCCCTTTGTTCTGTGCCAAAGTTTATTTGAGAACACTCAAACTATTGAAGACAGAACTAGGATTTTTTAAAAAGTATTTAATGAAAGCCCTTGTTTACAGACATGTTCATGTTTGAATTATTTGCCAGTGACTATTACTGAAAAATACTTTTTTACTTTCCATAGAAAAGAGCTACCCTTAATTTATTTTTGATGCAATAACAAACCTCACATTTTTCAGGAAAGTCTTTTATTGTAATTCAGTGTTTTTGCATTTGTTGTTATTAGATCTTTTAAGAATGTGTATCAAGAACAGCATGTATTCTAGTTTTGTATTAAATTTGGAAAACGTTTTAGAGTAAATATGGTGTTTGTAGGGCTAGCAATGGTTAAGGTCATGAGGTTAAAGGAATGTTTTAAACATTTTTACATGTCTGTCTTGGCTATGCGAAGGATTTTGAATCATGTATAGACAGTCTACATCTTTGTAACACCCGTGACATGACTTCTTAGTTCTGAGTCAGCAGTTACCTAAATTCAGCAAGCATTTTTACTTACACAAAATCATAAGCTCACATTTAATGCTAGATATGCTGAAGATTAGGGAGTTGTGAGACTGCTCAAATAGTTAGTTCTGAACTGGAAACTCTGAGAGGGCATAAAAGGCTGTGGTGGTAGTTGTTTTAAGCAGTTGTGTCCCAGAGAAAATGAGGAATATCATGGCAGCCTCAGAGGGTGAGTTGAGCTTCTTTGCTGCTGTGTAGCTGTAGAAAAAAGGTCTGCTGAGCTAACAAAAATGCATTCATTAAACAATTAGGATTTTTGCAAGATCATGTCTTGTAATGGAGATCTGACACATACACAAATTGCAAAGTTCAGGCTCCCAAGTAGACTACTGTAGTATTGTTCGTTTCTTTCGAAAAGACTGCTTCTGTTGCCAGCTCATATTGTGGTTTGCTGGTGTCATTAAACGCTCATTAATAGTGAAACCAAGCCTTGCAAATGTTTTCCACATTTGGACTGGGATTCAAGCCTCTGGACAATATGAAGACAGAGATGGTGCTTTCTCTCTGATGTCGCTGCAGTGGAAAAGTTTGTGTCAGACATCGTGAAGTGACTTAACGGACTTAAATATGAAGAAGTAAGGTCTGTACTCGAGTGATATATTATTAATAACATATTCCTTATCAAGCATATTGGTCACCTGTTTCATTCCTTTCCCATGATAAAGTAGCTTTCTTATTGGAAATAATGTCACAGATTGGTGCAAATTAAATATTCTCAGTGTCTTACATTCTTCTTACTGCGTGCAAACCGAACACAGATGTGAACCATAGGAAAGTGGCCAGTTTTTCTGTCAATTTGGCAGGCAGTTTATGGAAAGCCTTACAGTAGCTGGCAATTTTGGGGACTGCAAAAAGGTCAGACATACTCTTATTACATAAATGTGTATAGCATTACCCTTAATAAGATTTTTCTCTTTTCTTTTTCCTCCTCAACTGCTGTTTTAATTTGCAGTGAGGAGAGAGGGGAGACTTCTATGCTATTTTATTCTTTGGGGTTGTTTTTTTTTTTAAAAAAAATGTATGCATCACTTCTATTAAGCTACAAATGGTATTTTACGTTGTAATAAAACAAAGGCAAATCTGATTTTATGCAATTTACTGAGAAGGCATGTGAACAGAATTTAAACGTAAATTAGCATGCAACACTAAGAAATATGCTGAGGAATTTAGTGGCATTTATATCACAATAAAACCAAGTAGTATGTATAGATTTGCAATGTAGCAAAACATTCTGCACAAATAAGATGCATTCAATGCCATCTGCACAGAATTATATATCTGCAAGCCTTTAGTATTTTTTTAAATTTAGTAATAATAACAGTATGAATTTGGAGGTGGTACACTTTTCTTCAGGGAAGTTATTGGGGGTAAAATGGATTGTGGGTGAACATGCCAAGTGCTGTGTGCAGAAAGGAGTGGTCTTTTAAAATCAATAAACATCACTTAGTTTAAACCACTAATGATCTACATACATGTTTCAGGAATTACAACTTTGTTATGTTTCAGTGAGATATTGGAACAACTTGCGGCTAGGTCTGTCAGCACAGTAGACCACAGTCTTGTTATTTTTCTGTTTTTCAAAGTAGAGCATGCACCAATATATAAATGTTTAAATAACATTGAAACAGATCTGCACAGAAAACAATAACTCAGATTTTTTTCTTCTTTATAAATAATCCCTGTTGAAAACTCTACTAATGATTGAAAGGGCCACGAAAAGGAACACTTACGGGCAAATATCTAAAATACACTGATCTAAAGGATGGACATTCTCACTGTTGTTCTGGACACGTTGGCAATTGGTTAGATTGCATGGGGAAATATTGCCAGTGAAGCATAAGCAATGCTTGAGATCCCAGATAAAATTTTGAAGTTTTCATCTCAAACCATCCATGAAATACTTTCTTTCACAAAACAAACAAACAAACAAAAACAAACAGTCCCTAATTAGTTTTGTGCTTGAATCAGTTTCTTGATGCTTCACAGTTATAATATCTAGTTTATATCATCCTCAACTCCAGGGCCCTTCAACTGTCTGTGTGAATTTGTGTGTGGATGTTTATGGATAAACAAACAAGACCCAGCTATTTCAAAGAGGTAAGCAATAAGAAGGGAGTGAGATTGTTTGTCAAGATGTGCAGGCCTATAAGTAATCAGATGAAAACAGAAACAATATAGAGAAGACTGAGTGCCAGAACATATCTCAGAAAATTTTAACTGTGGAGCTGGAGAACATGGGAACTGATAAAAGCCTCATAGTTCAAGACATTTAGAACTCAACAGGCCTAAAGATTGGAAAATGATCTTCAGGAAAACAGTCCAGCCATGGAGGAGGACACATTTTGGTGATGTAATTTACTTCTCATGTATTTCCAGCATCCTTCACAGCTCTCTGGAGCATCCTTCTTTGGGCTGCACTGGAGTAGGTCTTCACTGGCTGCAGACACAGCAACTGATGCTTGCTGTCTTCAGACCAAGCTCGTTTTCTTTCTTCACATTGCTCTTTTGGTAATTATTCCATTTTGATGGTAAGAGGCTCAAGAGTATTCTAAGCCTTCAAAGAACTCTGTTACCACTACTGCAGTTTATACGTGGTAGAGCTTGATGGAGAATCTGAGATTTGTTCTAGGAACATTAACATTTGTATATTGTTATTATGTATAGACATGGGATTAATTTTGCAGCTACCATTCATCATGGTAGAGATCTGCCATCCCATAAATGGCCTAACTGAAACTATGGAGTTACTTATAGAAGAGTAGCAGGCATAAATCTTAAACCTTATTACTATCAAAAACATAGTTAAAAAGGTGGCATTTTATTTTGTTGAACAAAATCTGGAACAATTCTGGTTTCATTGAAAAAGTCTTTAATTAAGATTGATTTGAATTCAAACTTGCATCTGTACTTATCTTCCTTTTTAAAATATATCTGATGACCTTTCATTTCTGTGCCAAATGGATTTAAAGCAAATTATGGTGTGTGTCTCCACACGTTGCTGTTGCACATAACAGAACAATATGAGCTCCCTCTTGTGGTCGAAAAACACTTCTCGTTCCCCAAACTGAATCTAGAATACCTTTTACAAAGCGACTGAGATATTTCAAAAGTTTCTTATGTAATTCCTGGACTTCATGAAACGATAATTCCCTGATGTCTGTCAGTATTAGTGAGAGAAGAGACTTAAAATCGTGGCACAAAAAAGGATAGGACTGGGGGTCTTTCTACCCAGAAAGTAAAAGCTTCTCTAAATACATTGTGTTTGAAATCCTGAATAACCATGCCAGATAAGCAAGTAGAGAGTTCTTAGTCTAACAGAACATATTTTTTATCCATTAACATCGAGATAAGAAGCATGTTTTCATTAAGATGGAAAGAATAATTAAACAACTTCTGGGCTGACAGACACTGCGAAATAAGCTACTCATTGTAGGCACTCAAAGACTGAAAATTCTTAGAAAACTGTGGAGAAAAACAGTCTTCCCACACAAAAATAATAGTCAGGAAGTGACAACTTCATCAGTAGTACTATTTTACAGGTTTGCAGCCCGGAGTCTGTTTATAATTGTTGCTTGTTTACCAAGATTACATTTGCTCCTGTTAATGAATCTGATAGAGAACAGTACGATACTGAAATTGTGGCTTATTTAATCTGTACCTGATGCTCTTTCTTGAGGGAGTTAATGTCATGTGGTTCTTGCCCTGTGTTTACAAAACAGTAGGAAACTAGAAACATAGACTTACTTGAATTAAAATAGCATGCAAAGTTACAGACTCATATTCTGTGTCAAATAGATACTTTGTTTACTAATCTGTCATTTTTATTTTTAAATAGCTAAGTTGTTTATTTTTAGAAAAATGTTTGTCAACTGGGGCACCAATGGTAAGTGGGACGTTGTTCTGTTTTCACTGGTGGAATGATTACGGACACCTAATGGTTGTTATAATGACATCTTAAATGGTTTATTTTAAATGGTCCTTTTAACTATTTTAGATCACAATGAGAAATACCGAACATCAGCTTTTGCAGCATATGATCAAGATGTTGCAAAGGTTCTCTCCTACTCTCTTCGAGGAGTTAAGAGATAGCAATCTTGTTGTCATCTGTGTGATAGCTTTAGTTTATCTGGGAAGTAATCCAGGAAAAACAAGGTCAGAAGGTATTTCCCTGAAAGGAAGTATATGTAGACAAGGTCTACACCTCCTCAGAGTTAAATGAGAGATGGATTGGGATTGTTTGTTAATCGTTTACCAAATGTCATTTCTTTGGCAGAAGACAAAATTTCCACAAGAGGGTTAGAGAGCTTAGAAATAACTGAAGAGTAATCTGTAATCTGAGTAGGGGAAGAGAATCAGAAGACTTCGTTTAGAAAGTGTATCTTATGCCCTTTTATAATTAGATTGAAAGCACGCTGGTATGATACCTTTGTTCTAAACTAGATTCTCTTGCACGTGAGCATGGATTTGATTATATTCAGGAACAAGTCAAGCCATACTTTCAAAATTTCTCTGCTGGGTTTTTTGGTGGGAAGACTTTTAACAGCACTGGCTTCATGGAGATTAGATGAGCAGTAGTGAATATTTCTATTTAAAAAAGATGAAAACATGGGAGTGTCTAGTCATAGAGACAAACCTGTTATCATCATCTGAGAATTCACCTTACAAAGAGATAAGATGGAGACAAATGAACAGCTCTGCTTTCTAGAGTGCAAATAACTTGTCAAGCTGTCAAAGAGAACGTTTTTACCGTTTATCAGATTGTTCTATTCTTTGAAATGACCTTCTGTCAATCACTTTTGAGCCCACTTGTTTAGTTTTCAAACATTCTCTAGCCTACCTGCAGGAGTTAACAAATGGTGATTTCCTTTAAAGCATAGTTTACTCTAAGAAGCATTTTCCAATCCATATGTGATTATAAAATTTAAAGGAAAATAGCGTGATGAAAGTTTAGCTGGAGAAATCCATTGGTAAACATACTGATTTTTATGACTTTTAAATTGGAAAGTATAATACTGTAGCTTTTCTAGAATAACAGTTTTGATATGCTACAATTACTTTTTAAATTCACACCTTTTTTTTACCGGCTTTTCCATTTGTTCTTTTGCTTTCTTTCTGACACTCTTCAGTTCATTTGGTTGTTTTTGTCTTTCTTTTCTTGCTCTTACTTCCTTAACTACAACACCATATGAAGCCAGAGAAAACCTCACTAGCTCATAGCGTTGCTTAGCAATGTCATGCATCTCTTGTTGTCTGTTATGAAGCCATGGTATCCTGGTCTTTCAACAAAGATTGCTACATCACTGCTTTGCTATAGGTCCAATTTTTTCCCTGAGATTTCTGATAAGAGATGATGTGTCTAGACAGCATACATAAGAGATTACCTTCTATCCATTATAATATAATTAGACCAAGCCATGCCAAAGCTCACCAAGATTTTATGTTTAAAAGGTCAACAGCTTTTATTCCGTATTTCAAAGATAAGCACCTTACATTGTGCTTAATATGTAGAGTGCTGTGCCTGAAAGAAAAGGAACTTCAAAAGATTTCTTCTTCTATTATATCATTCAAAATAGACATTTGATACTGTAATACGTCCATTTTAACTTCTGTGATTCATGGAGTTAGAGATAAAAATAGGTCAGCTATGCCCCTACTGGTACAGGATTATTCCCTGAAATATATTTTCTATTTCTAAGTCCAGAGTAGATTTAACTATCTCAAGTGAGGATTTACATTTATTAAACTGGAGGGCTGTTCTTTGGTGGTCTAATATATTATCATTTATTATTTGTATTATCGCAGCAATTGGAGAGCTCAATGGAAATTAAGATCCCACTGTGCAAGGTACTTCATGAACACATAGCATGAAGTAATTTTTGCCCTGAAGGGTTTACAGTTTAAATAGATAAAACAAAGACTGAGAAAGTGGCCGTACCAATATCCCCATTTTAGTAAAGCACAACTAAAGCAATGAGAGATGAGCTGCTCCTGGACTTGCTGATATGTCTAACAGACCTGATAAGTGAGTCCAGAGCTGCTGCGTTCCAGCCTTGTGCATTACCTAAACAGGTTTTTGCAGTTGAAGTCAGCTCTCTGTGGAGGATTTGACTACTAGATTTTTTTTTTCTTCTCTAATCTCTTGCCTCTTTTGGGATTTATAAAGTTCACCAGATTACTCTGAATTACGCAATTTCCAATGTTAAATAATCCTGCTCATTAACAATACCACTCAAACATCTGAAGAAACTTTCCGAGTAACCCACTTTTTTAGATGTCCTCCTATTGTTCACCAAAATGTACCTGTTGTACTTTTTAATTTTGTTTTTTCCCGTTTCTCTGCCAGCTCCTTTGTTACTCTTCTCTGAGTTCATTATATTTCTCTTTAGTTTTATAATTCAGAATTCCCAAAATTGAATGCAGTATCACTGCATTTTGCCAAAGTTCTACAAAGTAGAGAAGCTGGCTTTAATTTTTCCAAGTAATCACTGCCCAGCATATTCTATAACTGGAAATATTTCTCCTAGCAAATATTTATCTGCCTTGTAAAGATCAGTAGGGCAAATCTAAGGTAAAACAATAGACCATGGTTCTAAACAGCTTAGTGTTATAAAGCTTGTGTGTCAAGTTTGCAGACTTTTAAAAATAAGCTGTCATGGTTTAACCCCAGACGGCAGCTTAAGCACTACGCAGCGGCTCGCTCACTCTCCCCCTGTGGGATGGGGGAGAGAGTCGGAAGGGTAAAAGTAAGAAAACTTGTGGTTTGAGATAAAGACAGTTTAATAGGCAGAGCAAAAGACACGTGCACAAGCAGAGCAAAATAAAGAATTCATTCACTACTTTCCATTGGCAGGCAGGTGTTCAGCCATCTCTGGGAAAGCAGGGCTCCATCACTTGCAATCGTAACTTGGGAAGACAGATGCCATCACTCTGAACATGACGCCTTCTTCCCCCAGTTTTTATTGCAGAGCATGACATCATATGGTATGGAATCTCCCTTTGGTCAGTTGGGGTCAGCTTTCCCTGCTGTGTCCCCTCCCAACTTCTTGTGTACTCCCAGCCTACTCGCTGGTGGGGTGGGGTGAGAAGCAGAAAAGACCTTGACTCTGTGTAAGCACTGCTCAGCAATAATGAAAATATCCCTGTATTATCAACACTGTTTTCAGCACAAATCCAAAACGTAGACCCATACTAGCTACTACGAAGAAAATTAACTCTATCCCAGCCAAAAGCAGCACACAAACTTGTTTCTTTTCGGCCAACAGAATTGAGAGCATTTCTTCAGTACTACAGATAAGTCTTGTTTTGCTGACGTGTTTTGTCTATTAGGCTTTTCTAGTGGGATGATGACATATTCTGGGCCATAGTGATCTGTATCACCACTTGTCTGACAGTGGATTTTGAGACATACCTAAAAAGTTCCTCCTTAAACGCTTTTAAGAATACCATTTCAATACCAAGACAGCAGTGTTATGCATGCCCTTTCTGTGGTAACTGATAGGGAGGTAAGGTCTTAACCAATCTCATGCTCCTCATTCTATCTGGAAAAGCAGGATAAAAATTGAATTGGGAATATATACTGAGATCACAGTTTGTATGCTGTTCTCAGACCTGAACTAGGAAACAGCTGAGGAACGTCCATTGAGATTTGGCTCTTTTACAGTGATTTCATGGTTGTTTTGTGTTGTGATTGATCCCTTCAGTCGATTACTGTGTGAAGTTGTTGAAAATGCTTTTCATCAAGGACATATAGTTTGCCATTTACGGACCTAATGTGGTAGCAGCCATATAGGACAGGGTGTTACTGCCAGTAGGCTGTGGGTAGCAGTCACAGAATTAACCATTTCAGACTAAAATAGATGTTTCATTGGTGATTGTTCTTTTTACTTGGAAAAATGTAATTAGTAAATTAAATAATTTTTCCTCATCCTAAACAATGATTTATGGAAGTTTTTTCAGCATTCTACTAAAAAGGCTTTAATGCATACTACCTAGTTGTTTTTATTTTTAAGTCATCTACACTTCCTCTAACCTTTCTTGTGGCATTTTGCAATCCTTTCTTCACAGATCCTAAGCCTTCAAATAAAATCAAGGACTTACCATTATTAGATCTGATATGCAAATTACAGTTGTCATATTTTGCTTTTTCACATGTACCAAGTCTCAATAAAGAGAATCAATTTCTAGAAAATACAAATTCCTTAAGTATTTTCATAACTAAATTGTGAGGAGGAAATCAGAATTATTTGAAATGAAAGTCAAAAGTTTTCTTTAGGATATCCCCAAGTGAAATCTTTGTCGTATCAAAATTTTGGAATACAAGCTTTCAATTTCCAAGTGACTTTAGTTGTAACAAAAGAAACCAACAAAACATGGCACAGAACATCCCTTCTGAGGTATTCCTAACCCTATTACATGCATTTTCCACGCACTATCCTTTTTTCCTTATTAGTTGCTGAAAATACTTCCAGCAACCTCTCCCCTACTATAATATTCCTTGGGGGGTGGCAGTGCCATGAAAGAGAGTCTATTCAAGTCTCTGTTAATTTTTTTGCTTTTCTCAGCTTGGACTAATACATCTACCCCCTCTCACCCAACCAACAATGTATTTTCTGACTTAACATTGAGACAACAGGAGAGAAAATGGCAGCAGATTTCAATATGTTAGCAGCAGAAAGAATGCTAACAGCTCACTATTTTGGGGAAAAATAGAAGCCAGTGTCTTCAGGCTCAGACATCTGTTTCATACAATTTGCCAAGAAATACCATAGCTGTGAGCTCTAGTATCATTAATTAACATAATCTAGCTAGTATTGAAGTGATTGTTTTAAAAGATTAAAGAAAATACGTGTTGTATGTGTATTTTTTGTTCTTTCTCATACACTGTTAAGTTTTCATCATTCTTCTTCACAATTGCCACTACTAACTTATTTAATCATTTGTTTGTTTTGCTCAGAACTGATGGTGCTATAACGATGCTATGCTGTGCATCTTCTTAATCTATAACAAACTACTGGAAGGCAATTAGTGCTGTCAGGCTCACTTAACAGCCACTGATGCAAACTTTTGTTCTACAGCATACTTGTTTGTTGTTCAGCTTTATCCAAGACCATGGTGCCCTCCAGCCAACAATGAATCAGTAACTAACGCAACACAACTGTTGTACCAACTGTGCAAGTTAAGCAAGGAAGTGATTGCTTTTGACTGTATTTTAGTTCCTTATACTCTTTACTCTGCCTACAGTAAAGGCTTTACAATTTAGGATGGTCCTAGAGTGGCTGCTGTGTGTAGCTCAGCCACTGAACAGGAAAAAGATGTAGAGTCAAAAATGAACATACAATATTTATTACGTGTACGGGTTGGCTTTTGTTCTTAGAGTGCCTTGTTTTCATGCTCTTCTCATTGTTGTAGTAGTGCCTCAGATGCAAAATAAGAAAGCTGCAGTTGAGAGATGCACAGTCTAATCTAGCATATCAAGGCTTACTCTTGCCACATTGCATTCCACGTCTTCCTCTTCCACCCTTTGTGTCTGGATGTATGTATCATCTGCTTAGTTCGGTCAGTCCATATATCTGTCATATGTTGCCCCCATAATCCTGTCTGCTTCGTGGGTTAGTCAGATTTTATGGCTTAGTTAGAAATTCAGTGTTAACTGACATAAATTCTTGTTTTCCTAAGCACGTTGCTGGTGCATAAAGGCCATAATGACGAAATCAAATTGAATCTTCATTGAGGCCTTGAAGAGTTGACTAGCCTGTGTTATTAAAAATAATGCAAAAAAATGTTTAATTTCTTTTTTTAATCTTGTATTTTATAGCCTAATTTTTTTTAATCTAATGTGAAAAAATTATTTAATCACAGTAGTTATTTTCAGTAGGCAGCAGATACTGCAGCAACAGTGAAACCCTAGTTGATAATCTTACAAGACATTTTTTTTCCTTGCAGTAACCTGTCATTGCTTGTTAGTTATTTACTATTTTCAAATATAGCTCAGTGCTTATATTACTGTTTTATCTTACATAGGATGTAGGAAATTACAAATATTGTAACATGGCTTAAAATCAGATCAAAGGGAGGTATATATATATTTTTTTAATGGAATTTCAAAATGTGCGTGATCTGTCATACCTATCTCAGAAGTTACACCATATAAAAATGTTAATTTAAACATCAGCATTAGAAAAGCACCCTGCTTAGCTGAGGACATATTTTTATTTTCATAAAACCTAGACCATGAATTTTAAGCTCATTATGCAGGTTTACTAGTCTAACTTCCTGTGTAGTCGTACTCAAGGTTACAGCTTCATGTAACAGCTGAGCTAATATAAAATCATGCTTTTACCAAAATGGTGCTTGGGTTCAGCTGCCTGCTGCTTGATCGGCTGTAGGGAAAACAGGCAGAAGAGTATAGTATGAGCTGGGCTGGAGCAGAACATCCTTCCTTGACCATGGTGAGATTTAGATTAGTTAAGCTGTAACTTCAAACTTTCTTCTTATTCGAGATGAGGGTGCTGTTTTCATTTTGCTTTTGTTATTCAAAAACCTTCCTGTGTGGCACAGGAAAAAAAAAATCCATGGAAAGAATTATAGCTTCTAGCTGATTTTATGCCCCTGTTGGCAAGAATAACAATTCTTCCTCAGGTGGTTAAGTCCTACTATTACTTATAACTTGTTACTAATATAACTAAAGAATGCATACCAAGTACTGGCAGATGTGGTAATAAGGGTTCTCATAACCACCAAAATGAGAGAGAAAGAATGTTCTGAAGATGAGGGGTTTGGAAGATCCTGACTTAGTTTTGTCTATATAGACCATATACAGATCTATATAGGCCATGCTACAGATTTTCTGTGTAGTTCTGGACAAATATACTGTTTTTTTCTGTCTTTCTGCATTACTCCTGTGATCTGTAAAACATCACATAATGGGACCCTCAGCAGGTGAGATGATAATAATCAAACGAAACAGAAGTTTGTCTAGATTGTTTTTCTGAATGGTTAGAAAGATAACCTAACCATTATATATTTGAATACGTGTCTGTATAAGGCATAGGTATATACGCTTGTCCTTGACTACAGATAGTGATGATACGTGAAATGTATTGGAAAAAGAAACCATAGGCTAGGCTAGCTGTATTAATAGATTCGAAAGAAATAAACAAAATAGGGAAAGAGTATCTTTTTTTTTTTTTTTTCCCCAAAAAGAAGTGAAAGCTATAGTTCATTTTGCACATAATAGTTCTGGTGGAAATATCAGCCAGGCTACTTTCCCAATGTCTTAGCGGTCAGGCTATAAATCATTAGATGGAATTTTCCATTCTCACTAATATAATTAAGTTGCATTTGAACATCGTATCACATGAAGACATGCAGCTGAGTGGGATTCGTCAAGAATCTTTGCAGTTAGCTCACATAAAGAAGTTCTTTCTCTTTTGGCCCATCATCAGGTCTGAGTATAGTGTCAGACATCTGATTAACACAGAAAATCATAGGCTTGCTGAATCATTTGATATTTCTTGGAGAATAAAGGGGACTATAAAACAGAACATGAATAATTCATATACAGGACTATCCAAAGTCATTTTCTGATTATGTGATTTCTCCCCCCTTCCTGAACTGAACTTTTCTTTTAAAAGCCAGTGTGATAAAAGTGCGTTTCTGTAGTGCAGAGACGTCTTCCTTTTCAAATGTTTATCTTATAAAGCAGAAGTGTCACAAATGTTGAAAATAGGAAGAAGAGAGACAAAAATAAATTGGAATTTCTTTACCACAGAGAACTGTAGGGTGTGAAAATAAACTGACTTGTTATTTCAGGAGATTTAGTCATGACAGCAGAAAACTATACTTTCAGTGGAGGGTACAACTAATTTTTAAGAGCATCACCCTGTCACAAAATGTAAACTGCGAACTTGGCGTGGTATTTTCCTTCTGTGGAGTGCTTGGGAGGAGACGAAAAATAGAATCCTCCCCAGTCTGCTTCATTGCCACAGCTACATTTAATGGGCTGAGTTGGGGTGCTAAGAAATACAATCTGGAAAATTTTGCTCTAGTGGTTTAACATGTTAAAGTCCAGAGTGTTTTTTTCTGCTGACTATCTCATCTCTAGGTTACCATCTCCGTTTCAGTGTCAGCAGACAAAAAGGCTTAAGCAGATTAAGTCTGCTACTATCCTTACCCTTCCTATTTTCCAGGCTCTCCCTGATTTTTGAGTCTGTATAACCTCATTCCAACCCTTTTTACTGTTATCATGTAAAGTGCTTATGCACAATAGATGCTTGAGCCTACTGAAACAAAGGTTCCTGGCAAGCAACAGAAATTGTTACCTCTGGAGAAAAATAATAAACTTGTATTGTGATGGAATAGGCTTTTGTGATGAATTAGCAGAGCAATCTGGGAATACCAGAGGGTGATGAAGTGAATCTGCTGCTTTGCTTCTGTTTGAGGGCTGCAGGTGGAAAAAGGTGCCATCTTGACTGTTGGAATATTGCAGCATCTGGTGAAGATTACAGATAAAGAACTGGTACCTGGATAAAAGAAACAGAAGGACAATAAATAAAATGAGGAGAAGGCAATATAGGGATAACTAGGCATGAGGTTGTGAGGAAGATGACGTGTAAAAGCCCTGTAAGTGGGTTACACTCATGCATCCACAATGTATTTGCTTGTATGTACCGAAGCCAGTTTGATAACTTGTTGTGTTCATTGAAGACACAGGATTTGAGTCCTTCATTTTTGTCATCCTTTATAAAATAATCTTCTCTTACGAGCTTTTTTTCTGCACACAAATATTAAACTACTTTGCTGTGTAGATTCTAATTGTACTCATCACATTCCCACAGTTTTGTTGCAGTTATCTTAGTATAAATAAACTTTTTGTAATACAGATTTTTTCCACATGGAAAGGGGAAGAAACCCCACTGTGGTCGGTTGAAGGCATCATTAAAGCAATACAACAGTATCTGCACTGGGGCTGTACTATGTTGTGCCTGTCTCATTTGGGGATCTAATGCTGTAACCTAACAGTTACACTGGAAATGATGACTAACTCATGGAATCCAATTTAAAAGATCAACAACAGTATAGCACTTGAGTGAGTGATAATAGCGACTTGGAAGGGGCTTGAGTCAAAGACATCGCACTGGCAGCGCCTGCAGCACTTCCTACTAAAGTGATGGAATAAAAAGCATGTGAGAGAGCATCACGGCACACTGTAAAACGTAATTAGAAACAGGTGTATAAGTAAATGGATAGGTTGACTTGTGGCTCATTTGTTTCTAGTAGTAACAAAAGGTTTCTCTAGTAATTATTCTGAAGCTCGATTCTCACTTAAAACTTGGAAGCTTCATATATATGTATGTATTTCATCTTGCATAATTAGTGGGAAGCCTCTGGAAAGAGTCAGAAACCATAAAACAACTTCTGCTGTGATCGGGGGAGTTTTTAACCCTTTGGGGAAAACAGCACAAAACAGAAAGGCAAGTCCTGATTTTGAGGGGGTGGGTGGTGGGAGACAGAAACAGGAGAGCAGAAGGTACTCAAGGTTTAGTTGTTGTTTGTTTTGTTCATTTTTTTTCATTGGGTCTATTGATAAAAAGCTCAAAGGCTGTTTGGCAGTGACCTCAGTCCTGTTCATATGACCAGGGGAATGCAGGCGGGAAGCTAAAGCTTGCGTTTAGTCAGTGATCTGTGAATAACCCTCAGTCCCTTAATGACGTGAGAGGAGCCTCCAAAGGGAGACAGTGAGTCAGAGAGAAGGAGGCACAGAGATTGCTTGAACAACCATTAGCACGTCATTGGTAATCCCAGCGACACCTTTCACATCCCTGGCGTTTGTCTCAATGCACTCTACTGAAGGCTGGTACTATGTTTTATTTAAGGCTTTCTCACTGCCTTCTGGAGATGTGTGTGTTACTGTAGCCTGACTGATTGGTTGTCTGTTATGTTTACTAACACTCTGAGATCCTGCAAGAGAGGGGAATCTGTGGAATTTCTACCACGGCTGAATACCCCTGGAATGAATCTGCATTTTATATTAGACACAAGGAACTGGGAGGGTATCCAAATAAACACACAAATGAAAGCAAATCTTTTATAGAACATTTAGGTTGCCACACTGCAGAACAAAAAGTTACCTTGATGTAGTATTACCCAGCTATGCTTCTGTCTCCTTCTTGTCATCCAGTAAGAATCTTGTGATATGTACATGTATACAGATGAGGAATGCTAATTTTGTGTGTTTTGCATCTCCACTGAGCATTCATGTTCATCTAAATAGCTGCCTAGAAGCTGGACAAAAGAAAGATCAAGCCAAAAGCTTTTCAGAAGAATAAGGGCAGAAACCCTTTTGGGATAATGCTTCTTCGTCATTCAGAAGAGATATATTATTTGGGGTGTGGAGGGGGGGAAGTGACAACACAGCAACAAAAGTTGCCGCAGTGAGCAGAGTGAAGGTGGCTGTGTCAAGAGGCAAAGTTTATGATGTGGTTCCGTAGCTGTTAAGGTTGATCAGAATTGCGGCTCACACAGTCCTTTCCTCTCCCCATCCTTCTGTCCCTCACTGATATTTCTGACTGCTTGGTTCAGCTTTCCATTTAGTCACCCCTTCAATGGTTGATCCTGAGTAAGTACTCTCCTTAATGACTCAGTTTATTCTTTTGTCAAATGCCATGCTAGTAATTGAGGTAATAACGTAACTAGTATTCACCTGGATCTTAAAATCCTAAAGCTGGTTTTGCCTTGTAGTTTTTTACAGAAAGTTTCAGACTTCCATCTGTTTTACTTTTCTTTTGAAAAAAAACAAACAAAAAGAATATATACCCACAGCATTTCAGCCAAATACTTTAGTTGTGGCCACTTCTAATTTTTATGTGTCTTCTGTTGTACTGCCTCCAAGGAGATGTTTGCTGCCCTTAGCTAAGTTTTCATTGGATTACATTTCTTATGACCCATGGCAGGAGACCATTCTTCTCATACACTGGTCTTCTCATGTTTATGAGTGGCTGTGTTGCATAAGAGGAGAGAATATCTGACCTGGGAAGTAGAAGGCACTGTAGTAGCATTAGCAAATAAAATATTCAAATTTATGCAACAGAAATCTGAGGTTTTACTCGCAAGACACTCCATTTTCCAATCACTCTACTTTCTCCAAAGAAGATAAATATAACTGTGATACTTTCTCTAAGAGAAACAACTAAGCATTTCCTCCCCAAAGGGAGTGAATACCAGCATTTCTGCTAATAAAAGCTGCAGAAGTTTGAAGAAAGTATGGAAGTCTTCATAAGGAATAACGTTAAGCAGCTCTGCTCTTTCCCTAAGGGACTATTCTGACAGTTGGATATCAACTTGTGTTTCCTTTCTACAGCTTCAGTACTCAGAATATTGGCTGAGGAGAAGATGATGTAGGAACAACTGTAGCAGCTGTATACTACCCAAGGCTTCCTCTGTGCTGAACAACAGAAAAACTTTAGTAATAACACTGGTAGTACAAAACTAGAAAAAGTACCTTGCTTGTTATACTAAGGAAGCACCTCTTCCTATAAATTTTTATCACTCTTGCATGACACACATTTTGCCCCTTATAGTTGAAATAGATTCTAAAAATCTTTTTTGTCTTTCTCTCTTTATCATGAGTCAAAATTGCTAATTTAATGTGTATGAAGAACTTGGATTATCCAGCATGTGCTAAACATAGCTACTGAACATTTGCCACATGTCAGAACTTTGCAAATGTTGTTTGTAGAATTATTTATATTGAATACATTGGAAACATGGGTGATTAGCAATGATTACCACAGTAGTTTGCGAAGACTTACAGATGGAACTCCCACTATCCTTTATGGACAGAACTTCTTGGTATGTATAAGCTTAAACTTGGCATTCAGTGCATCTTTTAAAGGATGGCAACTGACAAATGCAAAAGTGGGCATAGTGTGGAGTTCAGAACAAAAGGTATAAAGAAGAAATGAGAATGACTGCAATTTTTTTGTCAGTTGGTACCCATAAGCTTCCATTACTTTCCAGTGACTAACTTCTGCATACAAGTATAACTCCTTTGTTTTTTGCAGAGTGGTGATTATGGTTCTCTTCCTGAGCTAGGGGAATTAGTTAATGTTAACATCAACTGTTGAAAGAAATCAAGGGTTATGTATGTTCTTACAGTAGTCTGGTACACTGTATTATACAACATTCTGTAATAACTTTAGGGAAAGGGCCACTGTGCAATGCAATCAGCATTTCTGGTCATTTGCTATGATTCTTTCTAAGCAATGGAAATGTTCTGGGACGTACGAGAACTTTGTAGTGCCAAGAGAAGGTGCAAAATGCTTTAAACAGAAAATTGCCTGTTTTGCAGTATGACAAAAGTAAGTCTCCCCTTTAACAGAATGGCTTCCTTGGTTTTGTCTTCACCTATAATTTGTGAAACCTACCTTTTCTGCCTTTGACAATTATAGCCAGTGAAATATGGAAACTTGTTTAAAGTGAACACTTTGCCTAAATTTGAATTTTTTTTTGCCTAAAAATTAACAAAGTGTCATTATTTACTATTCATGTTGCAATAATTCCTTTGTTTGGAGAAACTACTTCTTTTAATTTTTAAGAGAGATCTTGATCCTTCGATGCAGAAATACAGTTCAAACAAATGTCCGTGTTAACTAAATCCTGCTTCTAACCTATTGAGGATAATGCAACTGAATATCAATTGCACTTAATTAATTAGTTTAACTTTACAGCAGTTTACAAATAATCCCCATGGGTTTTGTTGCTGCCTACTTGCTTGTCTGTACTTATTATTATGCTCACTGCAAAGCATAAACATAATTAAAATGCTTTCCTAGACTTTTTTGCCTCCTACGTCGGAACGTCTACTTTGTTTTCATGCCACTTCATAAGACAATCTGTATTAAGATTGAGGCTGAAATCTTCAGAAAATACATTGGTTTTATCAGGTCTGGTATCCTGTAGGCCTGTACTTGGACGCCTACCCATGGAAGTGTACACATTAGTTGAGCTTTAAGGAGAACATTAAAATAAGGACCTGAATGGATATTTTTTCTTTTACTGGGGATAGTTACGGTATTTTTGGAATCACATGTTGTTTTTTTTTTGCTTTCTTGGTAATTTCTGATAGCTAGAAGCTTAACACCTAAAAATTCCAATGAAACAAAACCTTTATTAGAGACTCACTGGCTGGAAACAAGTTTTTGGTGCGTAATATGCTAACACAACTAATTGGTGTTTTTAAAATCTAGCTGTCTAGTGTTCAGCTGAACACTATTGCTGACTCTTCAGGGGTGGAGAGATACTGCTATAACCCCAGTCTTGTTCTCAGAAAACATTTAAATATTTTAAAGTTATTAGGTATAGAGCGTTAAAAGTTTAGGTGTACTTTTCTTTTGCTTGCCAAGAGAAGTTGCTCTTAAGGAGTCATTCCTGCCTAGAATATGCTGTATGTCACATCGTAGGCTGTCATTAAGACTGCTGCAGAGGAATGTCCCCAGGAGGAAGAAGTTCCTCCCTGCCCCCACCAAAAAACAAAAAGTACCACTTAGCAGGTATATATAAATGTCTAATTCTCTGAAAATTTCAGTCTAGAGCTTGAATTTTGACCATCCAGAATAATTCTGGATACTCCTTGTGTACTGGTGTGATAAAAAAAAGATATTCAAGACGTGAGTGAGGGTGAGTCCATCTCTTGATCATAGTGTAGACTTTTTCATATTTGTAGCTATACCCCATGAACCATGAGTATCTTTTAAATCCACAAGAATAGGAATGCATAACTCTTTGAATTGAAGGAATACCCTAGACCTCAGTGCATTAAGCCACTAGAGACAAGTTAGAGATTAAGGCAATTGATTGACCACTGAAAAGAAATTGCTATGTATAACTTGGCCAAATAAAAAGTATGGAGTAAAAAGGTTATGATATTTGTTAACATGCACTTGAAAAGGGCAAATAGCAAGATAGGAGAATTTTTATTTTACAACAGTTGGATGAAATTAAGCAACAAAAATCAGCTTAAATCATGAAATACTCTTTACGGTGAGATCAAATACTACTGAAGAGCCTCCCAAGAAAAGCAAGAGAAAACTGGAAATTTGCATCATGTGAAAGTCATTCTATGATAGATTTGAAATGTATCTGCACTGTACTAGGAATGGATAGATGGCATAGTAACACTAGGAATTCCTAACTGTGGTTGCGTTTAGCCACTGATACAGAATGTATAGAATACAAGTAATCAAAAGACTGTTTTTCCACAGTAGAATATAGTTGCTCTGAGAAATCTACCTCTATGTAATAAAACATAATTGTGTTCTCTTTTTTGTAAGAGCTATTAGTAATTCAGAATTATCATGATTTATTTATTGTGCTAGAAAAAATATTTTTGTCTACATAGACATGGCTGATTGTAGGTATTCTTTTAGTCTTAGTGGTATATACTTTTTCAAACTCAATGAATTCCAAGGACATACATGTATATGTAAATGTAGCACATAATACAGTGTAAAAAAAAAAAAAAACAGAGCATCACAGTGACTCTAAAATGCATTGTAACTCTTGCAAAAAAGATGTTATCTTTACTTTGCAGAAGGGTTTTATCGTGCTCATAAATATATATAGCTGTGAGTATGTCGAAAGCAGCTAGCACAGGATTGCTTGGCTGAGTGGGAGGTGATGCAGGACTATGCTATTAGTGAGCAGGAGGTGGGAGGTGACTGGGGCTGATGGGCAGGTGGGATACAGTATTTATATACATATGTTTACAGGTATTTTTAGATGAGATATAAATATGCAAATGTTAATTCAATAACTTGCCTCAAGGGTAGATAGAATGATGTAATAACTCAGAGTGAGGCAGCGTAGTAAAGTGGACTGGGCATGGAAACTGTGAGACAAGAACACACATTTTTTAATCTGGATTTCTACATAGTAGTACCTTCTCAGTATTTGCTCTTCCCCATGTATTCTATAATAGCTTTGGCTGGATGTACGTGTTCAGATGAAGGGTACGTAGTGTATTTCATACATACTTATAGCTTAGTGTGGCATGCTTAAGAAAAAAACGATGAAATCTGTAGTGACTAGTGACGTAGGGAGGTAGGCAGCAGCAGTAGAGGAAAAAAACCTCTGTATAAGGTTTTTATGAAATTTGCCTTTTCTTAGCTTTTTTCCTGTTTTCTTGGTCAAGTTGATGTTCCACTTACTAATTTCTGTTATTGGGTGCACTCATACATTCAGAGTTTCTTCAGAGATTCTCTCTCCTGTTGTTTCTCACTTACTGTTTGTAATGCAACTAGACCTATGAATCTTTTCATCATAAGATTTTTTAATTTTCTTTTTAAGATATGCACAGATTTTTCTCCAAGCTGACCTGCCCAAGTATTGTCAATATTGCTCCAAATTATCTGGCTGGCTGTTAGTTGTGGTGCAGTTTCAATAGACCGAGCTGACTTGTTTTCTACTACTGACTATGAACAGTAACTTAAAGACCTGGTTTCCCATCCTTGTCTTGCCTCCCTAATATCTATTCCCCTCTTCTCTGCTTCTGTCCCTGCTATTGGATCCTCTCATGGACTCTGTATATCTAGGGTGCCTAACTGGTTCTAACTAACCATGCCTAACTGGTTCTTTTAGCATCCACCTAATATGTCTGGCACCACTTTCTTGCCTGTCCCTATTTCAGTAGTGCTAATGTAATCTCGCTGGTGAACTGATCAGTCTCAGTAACTTCTCCTTCTCTTCCCATTCAGTTTGACGTGGCATCAGGATGAATGTATGGGTATTTGCAGTTTTCCTGATATTAGTAATGGTAATTGAGAATCTGTCTGGAATTTTTGGAAGGACTCATCGTGCTATGGGTTTGACTGGTAATACAGATGCCCCCGGGACGACTTAGGCACAATACAGGCATGTCCTGTGAGAGAGATGCACAACACTGAGCCTAGATAAAAGGACAAAGAGCTATTACTGGTATGAGGATAAACTGTACATCTGTGACAGAGGCTGTAGAGATGGCCATGAAGTTGTGCAGTGTAATTGTTAATGCCTACCAAATTGAGATACATGGTGGATTCTGAGGATATAGTAAATTAAATGGAAAAGTGATCAGTCATTTAAGCTCACTTTAGGCTGGTGAATGAGGGTGAAAGTCCAGTTGATAGGTATCAATTGCTGTCATATACATAGTATTTGGTAACTGTTGCCTTATGATAGGAACACCTTGGTATCAGTCTTGGATTTTATCTCTGAAAAACTTCTGAGGAGGAAGATGCTGCTATCCTCTTGCACAGATAGACTCAGGGTATTGCCCTGGATAGTCTGAATTTCTTGCCAAGGCTTTATGGCAGCCTACAAATCTAGCTGAGGTTTCCCAAATATCATCCGCCATGTCCAGACAAATATTTGGTTAGACAAAATTTCATTGACTGTTTACTTTGTTTCTTACCAGTAATCAGGACAGCATAGCTAGGGTCTGTACTGCCTGCTAGATCAGAAAGTAGTCTCTCTAGAAGTTCTAGCAGCTCAACTTCAACACTCAGGAAGCTCATAAGTCTTTTTCTCAAAAGTGCAACTTCCAAATGAGCTCTAGCAATGTGCATAATTCTGAAGGTGCAAAGGCTAAAAAAACTTATATGAAACATGCACATTTTGCTTCTTCCTGATACTTGCATCATCCTTACAAGGGACCTGTCTTACTAAAGACTTCTTAATCAAAGAAACTAGCTGTCCAGCATCAGGCTATGCCCCAAATGTTTCCCATCCCATGGTGAAGCAGGTTTCATAGTCCCTGTATAATTGCATCACTCAAGCCTAAACCCAGAGTCTAAAGTCTACACCTGTTGAACACGACAGAAGAGAAGTGCACTGGAGATACGGAGTGCATCCAATGAAGGCCACTGCAGATTTTGACTCCTAGCCAATATGCTGAATAGGAGTGAATATACCTAATTATTTCAGTTATATCATAGGCTTTTTGCCATGTATATATTGCAAAAACACTTCAGGATCTGTTCAAAACCCCTTTCCATCTTCCCCCGAGCAATTCCTATTAAAATCTACTTCCTTTGACTTGAAATAATGATTGATATTGTGTTGTGTCTCATATGTCATCCTAGATGGAGATTCTTTTAAAAATAAATGCGGCAATTAAATCCCCAGGCTGCTTCAGTTTGTGCACAGCTTGTTTTTAAGTAACTGATGAAGAATATGCAGTTTTCAATGAAGCTGCCAGTCCCTCTTCAGTGTCCTCTGTGCAATGCACACCTTTCTTCCTTTATTTGCATTGTCTTTGTCGCAAAGATGTAGTTTACTCATGCCAATAAAACGGGGTTATATTCATGTGATCCATGACAATTACAGTTTTCAGATAGCTTGTTGGGTTTCGTGCTTAGGAAAGAAAAGTTTTTGCAGCTCATCTATGACATACTGATTGCTAAGAGTGTAAGTGCAAGAGCTAAGACTTCACGCTTCCTTGGCACAATATGATCTATCGTTTGTATGTTATGTCTTTACTAAGCAATACTAATTTGTGAGGAGAAAGAGGAGGAGGTAGAACCAGATTGAGCTGAAGTGGCACCTGCAAAGCAGCCCTCAGTTGTAAGAGGTGGTTTTAGGCTTGTTTACTGGGAGACTGGTTGTGATCAGTGCTATGGTAGGGCAGTAGTCCATGGAGATTGTCTTTGATTTTCCCAGGGCATGAGACCTGCTGGAAAATAGTTCAAGCTCAAGTATTAATAAAAGCAATCCTTACCTTGCCTTTGCTTGTATGTGGGTCACCTGTTCCCTCTGCTGCACAGTTCTGGAGGCCAACCAATACCTTCTCCTCACTATGTTCAATGTGGCGGATGTGCCCTACTCAAATTACATATGTAAGTGTTTGCGTACTGAATCCCACAGGGCTGTTACCCCTACAGCTGCGTTTCAGCTTTCTCTAATCATCTCTTCCTGTGACCCTGTCTCCCCTTGCACTTTTGTGCCAGGAACTATGGGAGGACTGAGGAAGCAGATCTGGGCAGCAAGCTGTTATCAGCTGCTTTGTATTGCTGGAACGTCAGAAAAAGTTTTGAAAAGCACTAGGCTGTAGCCCAGCAATGAGGCCTCTTTTAGCAAATGATTGAGCTCAAGTGAAATGAATGTCCCCTTGCAAGTCAGTTTGTGAGCAAACAGGTGGTACCTGGTTATTACAATGCACAGAGAAGAACGCTTGGAGTAAAACTGGAAATAATTGAAAAGACAACAGTAAGTCCATTGTAAATAAAAAACACTGTATGATATAACTGGCTTGTGATAAGCAGGGGCAACCAGTGGGCAGCCAAGGACATAATGTTTTATTATTGTGTATAATCACTGAGTAATGATGAGGAAGAAAATGGCAGCAGCTTAGGTGAAAGATGCCATGTCACCACTGTGCTGCTCTCCACCAATCCTTCTGTCTCTGGCCTGCAAGGGGGAACACCCAATTGTCTTCGCTGGAAGAAATCAATGAGCCTCCTCATAAATACTAGGGAAGGTCAGTGACAGTCCAACTAACAGGACGCAACAGATCTGAACACAAGTGTTTTCCTGCCATTAATAGATGACACCTCCTCCTTCTTAGCCATATGAAAAAAATGTTGGTATAAACCTGAAGTGACAGAAAAAAGCATTGGTCTTCCTGATATTTTTAGATATTATCAGCTGACTGGGCAGATTGTGAAGGACTGAAAAATGATGAACATAACTCCATGACTCCCTTCCTCCCTGCCTCCCCCCCTCCAAAAAAAGGAAAGCTGGGGGGTGGGGGGGGAGAGGGAAGAAAGAAGGCTCTGCTGGCAGCCTCAGGATAGTTAGTTTAAAAAGCAGGTGTGGGGGAAAATATGAGAAACAATCTTGTGGGATTCAGTGAGGAAACACTTCAAAAATATAATTTGATTAGGACACAGCCTGTATGATTCAACGAGGGGGAGGAGGTATTGCCTGGAATATGCATCTGACAAACTTTCACATCAAGAATTACTAAATTACTGTCATGCAGCCATGAGATGGGGGCCAAAACAGCTTGTGGAATAGACAACTTTTTTTTTACAAACTCATGAACTGCAACTTTTTGAGTTGTTGGCATCTATGATGGGAATCGGTGCCATGAGTTACTTTTGCTTCTGGTTCCATTGATGTATTCCACCTTCTTATTTTTATCACAGTATCATGTGCTGCATACCCTTCCTAAGCTCTCTGTTGAACCAGAGAACAGGTAAAAAAAACCAAATCCTTCACTACAATGGGCAAGAGAATGTTAGATTTAATATGAAGATGATTCAGGCTTTGTGGCTGATCAGGTAGGCTTTGGCATCGTTGCAGAACATCATTCATTCACTGACAACTGTTTATTATTTGTTATTTTATTATCTGTGTTGTAGCAGTGCTTATAAATGCATTGCTATGAACATGTAATAATGCTCAATATCTGACCCAAAGAAATTTTGCGGGTGGAATCAGAAAAGATAAAGAGTAAAAGAAAGACAGACTTATTTACAGAGTCGCAACTAAAATATAGAAGTATTTAAGCATTTAAAGACTGCAGCCCCTAACCTTTAGGTATAAATGGAATTCAGAATGCTGTATTTTGCATCATAGGACAAGTAGGAGATTAGGCAGAATTAGAGTGTGGGACCTGCTCCAGCTAGTAAAGGAAAAATGGAGGACAGAGTAGGCTCTGAGATGTCCTTCGTCTTAGAGGCATTTCTCTTAGGGCTTCAAGGAGGATTATACACTGTAAAAATGTACAACCAGTAAAATGCTAGCCATTTTCTTTCAAAGAACCGAGCCCTTTTCACAGCTTTTCCTTTTTTTAACTGATGAACCTCACCTATAAGTAAGTCTGTTGTTTGGTACACTCATTCAGGTAAAAAGTTGTCTAGGTGTAATTTTTACTTCAGATTTAGATGTCCAGCTTCTGGAAAGCAGGCATCCAGAACTTGGCTGTTGTCTTTTTTAGACAATAGCACTCTCCCATATCGTACTAATGACCTATAGTTGAAGATCTGTTTTGTTGTGAGAGAAAATGAGAGAGAATAAATATTCAAAAAGGAGATTGCTTAGTATAGTACTAAGAACATTCACTTGGAGAAAAAAGACTGGGTGCCATATCTGCTTGGAGGATGAATTCCCTACTGGAATTAGTCAGAGAATACAGGAACAGTCCTGGGAGCAACAAATAGAAAACCTGTGTATGCACACTGTGTGTTAGTACCGTGGCATCTCTTAAGTCATTGGGTTTTGATTATTACTGTTTTGATTACAATTTACACAAAGCAAAAGTGAAGAACCACTCCCAACTAGAAGCCCCTCGCTCTTCAGAGGTCCGGGGTACAGGAATGTCTTGTTTCTGAATACAAATCAGATTTTGGCAGACAATGCACATATGACTCCTCGAACTGGGTAGCTCAGGATTTATTATATAATTATATGTAACTGCTAAGAAATAGATTTACTCCAAGCAGTTTCTTCTATTTCCAGCCCTTTCCCAGTAAAATGCAGAAGAATACTGAGTAAATGCATTTATCGTAGGTGATTTTGATTGGGGAAGAGCAGAGAGGTGTAGGAATGCATCTGGGAAGATGAAGAGAATACTTCCTTTTCAAAGATGGCTGTCACCAGAGGAAAATTCCAGAGGGGACAATAAATAGTGTATTCTTCATGAGCATGTTGCTACTATAATATTCTGTGATTCAGAAACAATCTCTTAGCACTGATTTTTCCCATTAAAAAAAAAAAAAAAGCATTATCTTTTTAATATATATTGGCAAGATGGTGTTTTTTTTGTCCTTAAGCTATTTAGGAAAACAGAGGCTTGTTGCAGAGCTAAATGCAGCCTTGGAAAAGATGTTTATTTGCACCAGGTCAGTTTTAAGATATTAACACTGAATGGAGCTGTATGAAAGTATGAAAGTAGAAAATTTCCTTTGCAGGTTTGTACAACTTGTTTGTCATTAGTATGATATTTTGCTTTGAAGTCGATTCGGTATGCCAAATTGTTGTTTATTAGAGGTTAAATAGTTATTTAGTTAAAGTACAGTAGTTTGAACATTTTCCTTGAAAGTACCATCCCAGAGATAATTGGACAGAACTATTAATTTTTGATTTATATTGGTATTTTCAGGCCCAGATTCAGCAATACATGCTTAAAGTTAATCATATTTCATTCCTTCACTGAAAGTCCATTGTAACATACAGAGACACATGGGACACTTTAATTAGAGGTAAAGCTGAACTGAGCTAGAGAAAAATGACTAAAATACTAGTAATATTCCATCTTAGATTAGGTCTTGTCATTTAAAATCTTCTGGGTATATGGTTGCTGGTATGCTCTTTTGCGTTAGTGTTTATCTGATTGCCAATGAAAACCATGAAAGGATAGCCATTAATAAGATCAAAATCTATCCAGTTTCATGCAAAAAGTTTCCTTAATTTTATACAAAACAGTTAATTGTTAACCACACTTTTTTCACCGTACTTCATTAGGTCAGAACTCTTTAGGAGTGGTATAATGAGCCCTAAACTAAGAACATACAGGTATAAAATCTTTAGAGTTTGAGAACTCTCAGGGATAGATATTTAAATAAATTATGCCTTGAAAAGAGGGTGGTATGAATTTTGTGTTTTTCAGTTCAATGCTAGCTCAAAGTTTTGTCTCTATTAATATGTGAGGGGGTGAGCACAAGCTGGTGAGGGGTCTAGAGCGTAAGTCTTACGGGGAGTGGCTGAAGGAACTGGGGTTGTTTAGGCCTGGAGAAAAGGAGGCTGAGGGGAGACCTTATCGCTCTCCACAACTACCTGAAAGGAGGTTGTAGAGAGATGGGGGTCGACCTCTTCTCCCAAGTAACAGGTGATAGGACAAGAGGAAATGGCCTCAGGTTGTGCCAGGGGAGGTTTAGATTGGATATAAGGAAAAATTTCTTCACAGAAAGGGTTGTCAAGCATTGGAACAGGCTGCCCAGAGAAGTGTTAGAGTTGTCATCCCTGGAGGTATTTAAAAGACATGTAGATGTAGTGCCAAGGGACATGGTTTAGTGGTAACTTGGTAGCGCCATGATAACAGTTGGACTTGATGATCTTAAAGGTCTCTCCCAACAAAAACGGTCGTGTGATTCTATGTTGTGATGTGTTACCCTATCAATTTAGGGTTCATTAAAAAGAAATAGCAACCCTGTGAATGTATGTAGTATTAAAATGGTTCATATGACTACAGCTGGGCTTCTGAAACAGCGTTTCACCTGCTGAAAGATTCACTAATATACCTAGTGAAAATGAAGACTACCGCCTAGTAAGAATTATTAAGGTCAGACTCGAAAGGACAGAATAACAAGTTTACAGATGTATTGAGAATTCAGAGTATTAAACGTGAGGAGTGCTGCATTTATTCTGATTTTGTTTTGTAGAAGAAATTATATTAATGCCAAAACAACAAACTCATCTTTTTGATGATGTGGTGAATTTTGCTGATCTGTATATCTTCCTTCATTTTTAAGTAATGAAAAAATAATGAGCATTCCAGATGAACTCTTGAAATTGTTGAAATTTCAGTTCCCTGAGAAAAAAAGGCCTACAAAACCCAATGATTCCTTGTTAACAAACATGTTCATGGACTTTACATCGGGAAAAAAAATGATTGAGTTGTTTTACGATACTACCTCTTTTACTGTGTTTGGCTTAGGAAAGCAACAGGTTATTTCTAACCTTTGTTTAAAAAAGGTTTCCTTTGTCAATCGCGTGAGGAAATGCATGTCTTATTTTAAATCTTTTTGAAATTAAATTACAATGACCAACTTTATTGGTGAAGGCCTCAAATGCAGTTGTAAATATTACAGGCAAGTGCAGACTATTTTAGGTAAGAACAACATGTAGCTTCTGCTCCTTCAGCGGCAGTGGGGAGAAGAATAATTCTGAATAATTCACAAGCTTTGTACCAAAACCCAGGAAAACTAGAATTGTTTAGTTGAAGACCAGAGCTCATGAGCTCTATCAGAGGAAGCAGAAACTCTAATAGAGAGTCACAATGGTGTTTCTTACAAATAAGAAGTGATCCATTTCTCTCCTTTTCTAAATATGTTCTGGTTTATGTAAGTGGGAATCCTCACATCTATATATAAACACCTAGAAGTTGTTGTATAATCTAAATAAGCTGTATAGAAAGTGATGTGAAAATGACGTTTCCAGAATGTGGCTCATCCCACATATTTAAATCCCTATTGACAAGCTTCTGACAACTTTTTAAACTGAAAAACTTCATATTTAATTTGTCCAACCATTCCTCCTTCCTGGTTTCGTTCCCCATCAGTTTGAAATATAGTCTCAGGTTATTACACGTTTGGCAGGAGATAGGACTTGCAAAGGCACTATAGCAAACAGCATTTAAGGGTCAGTGAACTTTCTCACTTTTACAGGCATACTGCATTGGGAAACCAGTTTAGCTCATTTTCCTAACCACAGTGTACAACCAAGTGTTTGGAGAGCAGTTTTTCAAAGTGAAACTGGCATGATTCACACTTGCATCCAAGCCTCTTCTCTACTGTCACATCCACTTAAGCTTCAAAACAAGTTCTTAATGAGTTTAATCATATTTAAAATTTTAATCTTTTTCAACATTATTACAATTGCCTTTGGCAAAAATCAGTAGTACACTGAGCTCCACATGACTCAGACTCAAACCAGGTTTTGTGTATTCAATTCTTTGTGAATCACCACTTCTTTAGACAAGCCTTTAATTTTTTGGTGGTTTTGCACCTTTAATTACGTTATTGTTCATGTGATTAAAGACAATATCTAAGAAACGTTAGCAACTGTTACAGATGTATTCTCTGTCTAGTCAGGATGGAACTGAAACATAACCTCTTCCTTCCTCTCTACAGGCTGACACAAAAGATGAGTGGGTTTTGAGGTTCTTTCTTGAGGATATCTATGTGTTCTTGTTGGGTTGCATAGTCAGGGGTGGAGATTGTGACCTAGTATACCTCAAATAATAGCTTTTTTTATTCTCCCTTAGCTAAGCTTCATGCCCACAAATAACATGATACTTTTTGATTTTGAGATCATCACTGGAGATCTGTGATAGTGTATTTTTTTCTCTGTTCCTTGCACATTCCTCACATATGCCTGTGTGAAATTTGAAACAGATTCTGTAAACCTTAGGCATGGGGAGCAATACTGTATTATACAAGAAAGTCTCTTTGAAATGCAAGTTCTCTATTCTGGAATGCAAGCTTAAAAAATAATCGCTTTCCGTCGATCACCATGGTTCTAGGGCACCCTAAAGGTACACAGGGACTTAATATTTCATAGAAAACATCATTCTTCCTTTCCCACAATTTGCATCATCAGTTGGAAGTAGATCCTGAACTGGTACAAGTTGATTCTCTGTTTCTAACCTATAAATTATGAAGAAACCTTGAAAAAGAAAGTCTGTAAACCATACTGAGATTGTATTTTGGTTTATATTTCTGAGATCCCAGATTTCCCAGAACAAAAAATGGTCTTTAGAAATATGAATTAACTCCTGTCATCTCACTGATCTTTAGTGTGAAGTGGAATGATGGCAGCTTAAACAAGAATTAGTAATAATTAATAACAATTAATTATTTCATGATTGAAATTGTCAACTAATGTATACATTCTCACACTGCTTCTATTTCTTTTTGTGTATTGGTATTGCATTGTTTTCTCAGTGGTTAGAAGCTTCAGTTAATTCTTTGATACAATCTACAAGGTAGGTATATATCCACTGTGACTACAGAAATCTGTGAAAATCAGTTCTGAAGAGCACCAATGTGCTATATATAGATTCAGATCTTCCGTTTATGTTCACTTGCATCTTCAACGCTCAACTGAATTTAAGCTAATGACTTATGCCACGTTTACTATGTTGCATTATGCAACATAACCTGTATGTACATCTCTGCGTGTGCAGCTATATTTGTATTTATAAACACCAAACTGTGCTGACCTTAATCTGAGAGTCATGGAGCAGAGGGAGAAACCTTCTACCTGTACCATACAAGTGAAATGAAGTGGCCAGCAGCTTTGCTATCTGTCTTTGGTTCCCATATCCAAAGACCAAGGGTGCATATACAGCTGGGTTTGCCAGGGAGAGAAGGATGGAAAGGGAAATGACAATAATATTGAATTTAGGCTTGAACTCATACTCTACCCCCTGCAGCTAAGAGAGGAACCATCACCAGATTTTATTTCAGTCAGTGTCCCTCATTTACTCCATTTGTAACTATCAGTTTGTTACCAGTACTTTTCAATTTGTGTTACTGCATAATGCCCGACTTTTAAGACCTTTACAAAATCTTTCAGTGAGCTGTTTCAATGATTTTAAGTAAAAAAATATTCAGAATATAGTGAAAATGTATTTTCTAATTAAATATTTCAACAGAACATACTTCATGTTTTCAGGAGCATGCACATGCATAAAAATAGGATCAAACTAAGAGATATGCCTTGGACTTCGAGCAGGAGGATAGGCCAGAAGAGCTGCAGACCTGAATGATTCTAAGATTCTGTGGCTGCATGTTTTTTTTATATCATTAACTTCCAGTATAAACTCAAATTTAGCAAGGGGTTTAGTATCTGGGTCCTGTGACGGTGGACTTGAAATTCCTCTTTTCGTTTATTCTTTTACTAAATTACCAGCCAACTATAGCCTTTCCCTTTCTTACATTCTTCTCCTTCTCTCCTGCTTGTGTATTTGAGAAGTATGGCTACTGCTTTTAGATTATGACTCCATATAATAATTCAAAAGTAGTATACTTTCCACATTAAAAATAGCAGCATTTGCCATGAAAGTGCACGTTTAACAAAACTTCATGTCAAATATGTGCAAACTCTCAGGCTAGAAGATTCTGAGAGGCAAGAAGTCTTTGCCTCCATACAGCCAGTTTGATTTATATGGATAATAGTATTGGTGACCTGTAATTCCAGTTTGCTTAATCGTTTTACTTTACTGGAATGCTTTTATACTTTGATTGTATGCTAGACTGTTATGGTAATTAATATAACACAGGAATGTAGGATTAATGCATGATGGGAAAGCAGAGTATCTTGGCTTGCCTGTTATTGAACATTGACTATGTAACAATATCCAGACCCAAGAGAAATTACATCCTTAGAGAAGAAATATTAGAAATTGTAATTTTAAAATGGCAGGTTATAATCCATACATCTGAAGACTGTAATCTGCTTTCCTGACCAAAGTTAGTACACAGGTCAGTTGCACAGGTTTGGTTCAGAAGAGAGACCTGGAATTGATTCAAATAGTCATATTTTTGGTTCCTTCTTCATCTGTGTCCCAAGCGAAATGACTGTATCTAGCTCTTTTCCTCAAAGAAGCCTGTTTCCTTTTGATATTGTCAATGATATACAGAGAAGTGTAACATTCATGCTAAATCTGCTGACCAGCTATGCTGACAGTGTGATATTTACAGTATAGAATTTTATTCTTAATAAGATTCCCAAATCAGTTTTTTTCTAGGCCACCACTAAATCAGGAGATACTTTCAAACATCTCTCAGTCACATCTTGCCAATGTACAGCTCTTTTGGGATGAAAATCTCAGTATACCATTATAACCCCCTTGAGCTACTGTATGTGTCTAAATAAACATTTCTGAGAGATCCATAAAGCAATATCAAAAGACAATTACTGCTGTAATATGGAAACAAGACTGTTAGAGTGCAATCAAGTTAAAATACATGCACATAAATAAACAGCATAATTATTTTATTAAAAGTGTAAATCATTTTTTGATTTCTAGAACGACTTCTTTTAGCAAGTCATGAAATATTTAACATGAGAGATAACAGACTTCCTTACGCAAAAACTTTTGCAACCTTTCATAGAAGAGAAAGGCTGTCATTACGCTCTCTAGCAAAATGGATCCTAAACCAGTTGAGTCAGGCTTATTTGACATCGCTTACAGTGCAGACTGTTGTTAGTATTTGAAGACAATCCAGCTCTGAGCTGTAATTATGATGACAGATCTATTCATGTTTGTTGGTGCTGAGGATAGACAGCTGTTTTCACATGCTGGCTTACAATTTGACAACTGCAGTCCCAACAAACGCTTTTGATGTTCATACATGACAGAAGTAAAAAGATCAAACATCACACATATAATGGCCCGTTCTTATCTTTATCTTCCTGTTGAATCCATAGAAACATAAGTCTTGAAGGGACTTTGAGGGATTTACTAGATCAGCTTTAAGGCAGAGTCATGGCTACCCAGAGTGCAGCACTCTGTGTTGCTTTGTCTCTGCTTACAAAAGGGATCATTTTCTGGATGGGGTCTGGATTGATTTTCCAAGAGGTAGATTCTTTTCCTGGTTTTGCTTCAGGATTTCCTTGGCCTAGGTTAAATCAGTTGCTGAATTTTTATACTTTCCCATTCAGTCCTAATTGTAGACTTCTCGTTCTCTCTAATTATTCATTTCTGTGGTAGCCTCCACGGTGGAGGTCTGATTTCAGTTGAAGATATTTAGGTGTTACTCTGTTCCCACTTTCTCTCTGCTTACCTCTCCCTTCCAATACATCAGCTACTTTTCACTCATAGTTTACCTTCGCTACCCTGCCGTATGCTTTAAGCTAGAGCTGTTACTCTGTTCAGAACTATGCACTAAATGACTATGGATGAAGTCATAAGCTGTAACTTCTTGGACATCTACAGAGCCACCCTGTGAATTTGTTTCACTAAGCATAAATAACAGCTCTATTATCCTTTCATTGGTACTCGGGTGATTCATTCATGTTGTTACTTCTCTATATATTTTGTAGGACAGACTGATCATGAAATATATATGTATGTTTGTATGGTCAGGAGTGAAACCTCCTAGTTTTCATGAAAAAGGTTTTCCTATCATTTCACAAAAAATGAAATTAATAAATAGGTACATATGATTTTACTAGATACAACTCTGATGAGTATTGGTTTTGGCTAGGGCACTGCCACCAGGCTATTATTACCACATGTATTCAAATGACATTTTATTTCCTACTCTGCATTTCTGAACAGCAGGCTGTTTTAGCTACTGCAGAGTCACATCTACAGAAAAGGGACAGATGTTCCACATTTTTCTTTATGAAACTGAAGAACTTTTCAAGTTCACTAACTAAAATGCCACCAAAGAATCAGACAGAAACATTGCACAATAGATGGCATTGTCCTAAAGAGATGAAGAAAATGTACTATTTAAATCACCAGAAGCACTCACGAGGCATACTTGATATAATTAGTAATTGTATGCTCAACAGGCACACATGGAAAAGATAGTCAGTTCCTTCCTACCACTCTAATAATGGGAGATTACATATAGATGTCTATTCAAAAGAGAGGATACAAGACTGTTGCCAACAACTGCAAGAGAGAGAGAGAGAAAGAGAGGATGAGAAAGTTTAATTAACAAGTACTACCCAGAGAGATATTTTGAAGAAAGAATGACTCATAGGATAATAATGCAACTTTGCCAGTGGCCAGGATAGGGAGGAAGAATATAAAGGAACATCTCGCTTTTAATGAAGTAGATTTAGTTGCTGTATCTTTAGGAAGTTGAAAACATACCTTTGTTGCCTGCTTACTCATATCCCTGCTGTACGTTCCTAGTTTGTTAAGTTTAAAAAAAAAATAAAAGCGAGGAGGGGGGCTGTTTTCTCTACTTACTGTCTGGCAAGGACAAAGGGTCTGAGATATATCTTCTGCAACAGAAAGAGTTCTTTGTACCAAAAATAGTGTCGGTAGAAAAAGAGAGTCAGAATAAAATGTAACATTTTGCCAAAGATTGCCTCTCAATTCAAAGTTTTACATGCTTTTCTAGAATTACAAGTTTTTTTGAAAGTAACAGTTTTCAAAGGTTCTTTTCTGGTACCACTAATACCACTGGAATGGACTAGATCTTTTATGACTTTACCAGAATATTGTTCTGATGGGGACTGTGGCCATTCAGAATTAGTGCTCTTAATTAATCTCATCAGTTCAGTAGAAGGAATTTAATTGAAATCTCAGAAGATCATCTGTATTCCCCTCCACTCTTAAGGCGTGCACCGGGGCTAGGTTGTTTCTTGAAGTATCCAGAGAAGCCACATAGCAGTTATAGGCAGAAACCCATCAGTTTCAAGCCACTACTCACTGTGTTGACTTGTAAATTCATCATAAAAGAGGAGCAATTTCTTAACAAAAATGTGCCAAACCATTTTCATTGTGGCATCTTCAGATGTATGCCAATTCCAACTTCCTTTGGCAAAAGAAATTAGAGATGGAGTAACCTGGCAACAAATTAAGTTGTTCATTGTACTGCCTGAAGAAGAAACTGGGTTTTACCTAATGAGGCTGGATGCAGTGCTTCGTTTGGCAGGCTGCGATCACGTTAGTAACAATGTTTGCTCAAGATTAACAAAATGGTTTGTAGCAAGTGTAAACAAATACTGCTATTCTCTGTTTCCACAGCACAATTCTCCATTTTAGGGAGCAGTTATCTAGCCTGAGAACTTAGTAAATACTTGTATAGTGAGATATTTCAGACACAGCTCATGGGCACCGAAATGAAGGAAGATTTCAACAAGGACACCCTTGAAAATGTATACTATGGTGTATTGTTATTCCAAACAGAATAATTTCCAACATAGACATGAATGAGTTCTCTTGAGTTTTGATACTGCAATAACTTGGCACTTCTTAGCATCTTCAACTTCTGTAGCAACTTAGTGTTCAACTTAGTCCCTGATTGAAAGTAGTTAATCTATGTGATATATATGATATGGGCACTGCTAAACTGTAATGTATCTTCTTCCCAGCAGTCCTTTACAATGCTTTATCTTTGGCCAGCATCACTGAGAAGGTCAAATAACTGTCTTATGTATTTTATAAGAATAATTTTTCTGCTCTTACATCCGTGCTGTCCAACAACTCTACCAGGAAAGTGTTTTAGTGCCAAAAAATCATGACATTCGTTGTGATGTCAGTTTAGCAATGCATTGTGATAGAAGTCAAGCTCTCTTAATTGACCAGTATTACAATATAGTTTCCATTATGTCATTCTGACATGTGTCAAGTATGTCCTACTGTAGAAAGCAAGAGATGGTAAAGAACCTATTTATGTCAAGTAGATCTCATGACTCTTGAACACAAAGTTTCAGCCCTTGTAAATATGCAAAATGTGAAGCAAACTATCTTGATAACTACGATATGTATTTTTAAGTATTTTCTACTCCATATTGTATGTTGGAGTTATATATTCAAATTTTTGTTCTGTGCTACATTCTGATTATTTGTCTAACTGTTGCTTTTTCAATTTTCAAAGTAGTTTAATGTGCAGTATTGTGTTAATATGCCATATGTAGATGCTCTGCCTTTTGTGCAGAAAGAGAGGTTTATAAAATAAATATGAAAAATAGAGTACTTCCTCAATATTCTTTTTGCTTTCAGCTTAGGAAAGAGCTAAAATTAATGTTATTAATTTATTGGACCAGACATGACTTATTTGACCCCAGCAATGCTTATAAGGCATATGTACCTGAAAGACAGAACTAGGGTTGTGGGTCTGATCTTTTATAAAACCAGTATCAATACCCTGAAAAGAAAGCTTTTGTTCAAAGCTGTGATAGGATGTACAGATTTACAGACAAAAATGAATCAAATGAAAGTAGACAGGTGATATATGATATTTACATGTCTTGAGTTTCATTTTGTGTTTAAGAAATGATATTATAATCAATGTACTTGACAAACCAGAAAAAATAAATACGCGTCTGTAGTAATGGTCTATATGCTGCCCATCCAGATATTCTTTGGTGAGCTGGAATTGTTATTAAGAATTTCTAGTTTTTTTCCTTTTTCATTAATTATTAATCCCAATGTTGCAACTGAGGGAAATCAGAAATTTTGGCTTATGTAGATCTGGTGAAGTAATATTAGTTAGTGTATTAAAGGAAAAGAGAAATTTTATATGTGAGAATTACAGAAGGCAGATGAGTAAGTTGGAGAGTTCAGGATGGTTGTATATCGTCAACTTGTCTTGACTTTTCATATTAATTTTTTTTTTTTTCTTAAAGGCTTTAAAACATATCTCAGGAGCAGCCTGAGGAACTGCTCGATATTTCAGCTTGCTCCTCATTCATCCTTTTTGTGTCGTGAGACCACACAGTCAGAGCTATCAAGCTCTGTACAGTAAAGAGAGGGAATAAAGGGGAAGAATGTAGCACAAAGAGCAAGAATGAGAAGATCTCATGCACTTTGTAGTTTTGTCTTTCAGTTTTCAAACATAATATCACAGAAGCACGACCTCACTCTTTTCTGCCAGTCCTACAGCTGTGGATGGCACTGATGATTCCGCATGAAGGTTGCAGGGGAGGTTGGACTAGATGACCTTTAAAGGTCCCTTCCAACCCAAACTTTTCTATGATTCTATGATAAAGTTTGTATGCGAGGGCAGGTGCAGACCTTTGTAAAGTGGGATATATTGAGTGATGTGTAGGGATACAGGTTTATTATTTAAGATATGGGAGGATATTTTCTGTGTCGAATATTAACTCTTGCTTTTTTACTATCTAAATGAACTTAGATCTTCTTTCATTTTGATTTGTTAGAATACCTTAAAGGAGTGGGTGATTTACTACTTAATTAAAAAAAGTTCTTATAGTAGCATCTGTACGTTCAGTATCGAATCTGATCCACTGGTGGTCTTTATATGGAATACCTCACAAAAATGGGGGGGGGGGTGGAAAGATTTCAGAATTTCTGATAGAATTGGAATTCTATTTTATGACCTACTGTACAGTTCTGGCCTAATTTATCAGAGCCCATGAGCATATGTTTAAAGGTATTCCATTCTGGCAGGGGACAAAAGGTTTTTGATGGTAGGTATGTGTATATAGTGGACAGGTGACTTTTCTAGGAGCATTTTTGATTGCATTGATTCTTATTTTTATAAAGAGACACAGAAAGACTGGCTTTCTCTTGCAGTCTCTCTCATCTTTGTATTGCACATGTTCCCAGTTAGCGTAGCATACAAATGATTGAACTTACTAAGGTTTTGGCTTCCCCATGTACCCTATCTTTTATACGAATATTTAAAAATTATTTTCAGCCTTCTTGTGCTGCAAAATTGGCATCAAATTGTTTCAGAGTGAATTTTAATTTTAAAGTTGAAATGCCAAACATGTTTTTTCTAATAATAAATGAACCTGCTGCTTAAGTATTAAAATATACAATCAAATCAAAGCAAATCCTTGAAACAACTTCAGGCTATTGTAGGATATCAGTACAGACAGGGTGGGAATCATCTAGTATACCAGTAAGATTTTAATAAGATAACGGGTTTCTCAGTAAAGATTAAACCAGGTAATTAAATAAAGTAACATCTGCTTTTTCCTTTACATTCAATTAGCTGCAAAGTAGCTTTTATTTTAGCATTATATTAGAAGGAAAAAATTATACATACTCTAACATTTTTATGTCTATGTCTCATAAACGTATGTCCCAGAACTGCTCATAACTGGACTGGCCTATGGATATGCAGTTGTGAAAAGCCATGTTTCACTGTATAGTAACTTGCTTGCATAGCCACAATCTTTGAGGTTAGCACATTAGAGACAGAACAAAGAAAACTCAGCCGTGTGTTATTTTTTCATAATGATAATTATTTTTAAAAAGTTTATGGCCCCAAAATATTCAATTTCGAATAGGCTTTTATTTAATTAGCCAAGGAGATCGACACTTCTTGGAAGCTTAAATTCCTTTTGAAGTTGTGTAAGTGGAGATCAAGAAAGTATTAAAAAAATAATCTGTCATGGTGATTAGGGCATTTAAAAAAACTAAGCTTGAGTGACTAACACAAAGGTACCAAATCTGACTCATTCTTCACATGAAAAGTCATGCTGTTGCCATGTCTTCAACATCTCTGCTGAAAAGTTTTAAGTAACATGTAAAAGAACACTTAAACATAGGGTAAGTTAGGAGTAAGCATGTGAAAGCATGCAGAGAAGGCATACAAGGAATGTATACATGCAGCATACAAGGAAGCATGCAGAGAAAGCATACAGGGAATGGCTTTGTAGAGTACATAGAACACCTAACTAAACACCAGTGAAAGATGACATCCCAAAGCTTTGTGCTTCTACTTAACCAGAAATGTGACAGCAAAAGAAACAAAGACATAGAAGATATTCTGTGAGGCTATTCTACTTTCTGTCTGAAATTGTGTAACAATCTGACTGCTACCAGTAATTGACACCTAATGCTGGGGTCTGTTGGTTACCACCTAGAGATAAGGTCCGATTTGTGGAACAGTCTAGTTGAAAAGCTGAAGAGAAGAACATATAACTACCAGGAAATACTATGCAGAGGAGAAATGGTCTGCTTCATACTATTCCTTTATGCAAAAGTTTTTTTCCCCACTGTCTGTAAAGGACATTTTCTTGGATTTTAAATATATTTCCTGATCTTTGATTCCTCCTGTACACTAGGATATGAATATATATATGTAAACATGTCTATGTAAGCATATTTGAATATACACATACATATCTTAATACATATACATGCTTGAATAAGCATGAAGCATATGGGATGTGAGTATGTGTGTGTATATATATATGGAGTAGATATATATGTATAGGGAAAAGGATAATTTAGCTTTGGTGAAAAAGCTGTCCCAGCTTCTTGGAAAGAAATTTGTCTTTGGGATTCCATGGCTTTATAACTGTCAGGTTCAACTACAGAAACTGTTTAAAAGTAGACATGAAGCTGCACACTCTGAAAAAGCATCTTCCAATGTTATGAAGTTTTCACTTAGCACCAATCTGGTAAGCAAACATTTTCATGAGCATCCTGTTCCCTTTTTCTGGACCAGGCTCTGTATTGGCTCTACAGCTGTTACAGATAGCATCGACAGAATAGAAAACAATAGTATATAGGCATAAAAAGTGCTGAACCAAGGTAGTGTGTAAACACAGAAAACAGAAATTTCAGTGAGGCCAAAGAGTATACCTCACAAGTGCAGAATAGCCACCTGATATCTGTGACTCCTACAGTGTCCCAACAACTTCCTGCATGCCAGAGAGACTTTAATGTAAACAGTATTGAAAGGTTTTGCTTCTCCTGACTCCTGCAGTGACCGTTCACTCACTGTGGCCTGACCACCTCAGCTGTAAACCTGCCTTTAGGAAACAGTGGAGGATGGGCTGGGGAGCTGGGGCTACTGATAAAGTGCCCAGGGTTTTGCTTTATAGACTTGTCATCACGTGAGGTGAGGGATACTGTTACGTAGTTATCTTAAATCACATTGGACTGAGCCTATTTAGGATTAAATGCACATAAAACCATTTGTTCATAACATTTAGAATAAAAAATGTTACAAGTTTATAAGAAAATATAAAATAAATAAAATGAAAAAAAACCCAACACACTACCCAATGTTTAATCTAGTTACATTAAGAATTGGTTTTCTTTTCCTCATTCCCCTGAGTGTGCAGGAAGAGGGTTAGGAAAGCCAAAACTCACTTGGGATTTAATCTGGTGAGGAGTGCGAAGGGCTTCTTTAGATATACTATCAGAGAAAGGAAGACTAGAAAAAATGTGGGCCCTCTGTGGAATGGGGAAGGTGGCAAAAAGACATGGAACAGGCTGAGGTATTCAGTGCTGCCTTCTCCTTGGTCTTTACTGCCAGAGGGTCCTTTACCCTCAGGAACACCAGGCCCCCAGAGACCAGCAGGAAAGTCTTGAGCAAGGAAGACTTACCCTTGGTAGAGAAGGATAAAATCAAGGGACATCCAAACACAATGGACATATACACAAGTCCATGGGACCTGATGGGTGCACTCATGAGTGTTGAGGGAGGAGGCTGATGTCCTTGCAAGGAGACCTTAATTATCTTTGAATGGTTGCGGCGACTGGAGGAGGTTCCTGATGGCTGGAGAAATTTTCTAGGTGAGGTCTTGATCTTAAAGATGTCTTGTTAAGAGTTGTTAGCAAAAATGGGGCATAGTCACTTTGAATATTAAAAAAAAAAAACACCAGCGGAAAATTGCTACTTTCCTTTTTGTGAAGAAATCTATATACAAAAAACTAAATTATTGTCTTGTATTATTTTTGAAGTAGTTTGTGATTATGTAGTAATGTACTAGAATGTGTAATCTCAAATGGTAGAGTTAAGGTTGTATTTCTAACCTTCATTTTAATATTACTTGACTTCCTTAAGAAAGCTTGTGTCCTCAACATTCCCCTCTATAATAGTTTGTGTGTAGAATAAAAGAAGTATAAATATTTATTAATATTTCAGTAAACAGAAATTTTTCCTCTCACTGCGTGATTTTTATCATAAATCAGTAAATACCATGACAGAAATCAGGGGTTTCATTATGCTCTTTATCATGATATTTATTGCTTTATGCCATCTAGTGGAGTCTGTTTGTGTTCAGTGTCAGCTTTAGTAACTGCAGAACTTTAAACACTTTGACAGATGCTATACTAATACAACTTTTTCATGTTTTCTTGATACGTGATTGGATAATAGAAGATCTCATGATGATGCATAGGACAAGTTGCCTTGTTACACACTTTAAGATGGTAGGAATTAAACAAACTTAAATAACAAACACTCAAAATGTTATTACTAATTTGAACTGATGCCAGGACTTTTTTTCAGTGTTACATATGTGTTTGTTCTTAGTTTGGCTGAAATTTTGACTATGAATAATGAGGCGCTGAAATAAGTAAGCTGACCAGAAAATAACTTACAGCAAGATAGCACTGTGTGAAGTTTAAGGATTATAATATTATACAAAAAGGCATAATTGCAGTTTTGGGATTTGGCTATCCTGAAGAAATGTTATTGCCCTGCAGGGTGAATTTATTTTTAAAAAGACTGTTGCTTTTTTTAATGGAAGAAAAAAAAATCTGCGTCTTTTTGCTGGACAAGGAGAATTCTAACATTTCAGAAATGTTTAATCTGTAATGTTGATAGTTAAATGTGAGGTTCTTTGACGAATTTTTCAAAAAAAAAAAAAAAGTGTTATTGGATAACAGTGTTTGAGACAAACATCCTGACCCTGCAGTTTATCCAGCATATCCATTCATATATTTATCCATCCAAGTGCTGAATTGTCTGCAGTAGGTCTGTATGGCAGTAAGTTACTGCTTCTAGAGGAAAGTAAAGTAGTTGCAGCAAACGGGCTGAGACAAACATTTCTGATGGCTGATTAATTCCATCACAGAAATTTGGCAAGCACTGTTTATACTTGCCATGTACAATGTTGCCAATTGTCAGTCTTGATAATGGATCTTGTGTTGTGGATCTCTTTATCTTGTACCACTTTTTAACTTTTGTCAGGCAACTTGGTATCTTAAAAACTCAGCTGCAGAAATCAGGAAATGACATTTGTGTTTTTGTTTTCACTTAAGAAATTACATTTATTTCAAATTTTGAATGAAGAAATTAAACTTATTCTCAGTTCAAAATTAGAACATGTTGAAGTAAATGTGACCCTAAGTGTGCAAAAATAGGAAAACTTGAGAAAAGGAAACCATCTCAATGTTCATTATTCTTAAAAGTAAAATTTTTAAAACCATCCATGATTTTAGGATTTAGATTTGCAATATTGCACATAACTCTGTCATGGTATATCTGAATGCGGGCATTTTGTATTCTGGCAATTCATACCAGTCATGAAGGGAGCTGCCCAATATGTTATTTTCCGGAGTTCCACTGGAACTGAAGCTGCCAAACTATTTTTACTAGTAATTCTGATTTTAAATCACAGATCCAAAGGAAAAGGTTAATTGGTCCTCTATAAAATCCAGTCTTCTATCACATAAGCACTTGTGACTAGCAAATTGATATGTGTTTTATATTTTTCTGTTAATTTAGAAGCACCAATTCTGTGCTACATGTGCATCTTACACCTCACACAAAGTATAAAATATTAACAAAGGGAAAAAACAAATAAAACCAGCACCCAAACTCTACTGGCTTTTACAGTAAAGATTTTAAAGTAGGAATAGTAATGACTTCAAGGATACATGTTCCAGCAAAAACAATATACTTTTACGCTGATGGCAAGCTGTTGAACCATAGAAGCCAGGTTTAACTAAAAAGGAAATCTACAGAGGCCTCTTCTGTTGAGTTGTATTACACTGTGGTAACAGACTGAGTTTTAATTTTAGTCTGTAGATATAGGCAACCTGAAACACAGCACCATTGTCAAAAAAGAGCACGTGCTTTGTTGCTGTACCTTTGCCTCTTTGTAATAGTAGAGGTTTTACGTCAAAGAGTAATGTTTCATTTTATTAAATATTTACCAACAATCTATTGGCCATATGTCATAGAGTTTGCATGGTGACAGACTCAGTATTCGTCACCTTTTCAAGATGATTCTGTTAAATCTGCAGTGTTATACAGGTTCACAAAGCCCTTTCAGTAACCCAGGTTTTTGTTCTTTGTGCTGTCTTTGCTAAACTGGCGTCAGTATCACATTTGTGCTCTGTTGAAATGGTTTTCAGGAATGAGCTTTTCAGGACTTTTCTGCAGGGTACCATCGAAGATGTGAGGATTCCTTTCTCAAGTACTGTTTATCTGACAGTATTTGTCTTCAAGTATTTTCTACGTGCTGAAACACTTTCCATATGGAAGCACTATTAGTCAAATGTTATAATAATACTTAAAAAGGTCTTTCCATTCGTTTGTTGTTAGGATTATTCACCAATCTGGTTCATTTTATATGCTGTTGCAGACTAATCAGTTAAAATGATGGAAATTATCACAGGTTAAGTTTTTGTAAGCTTTGGATAAGGTTCGTGCTTTGAGTACAGGGAGGGGGGAACACTCAATATACTTGTTAAAGCTTAATATATTTTCATTTAACATTTTATATTTTCAAGACTCTCACAGTATACTTCCCTCATCTTGTCTAAATTTAATTATTTGCCATGTTTTCTAATGTAGAATAATTTTTATGTAAGATGGTAAAATTATGATAGTCTCAATTACAATTAATTGGAAGTTATTAACAGCTTCTAATTTCTGGAATTGCATAAGATATATTTACTGTATAGATAGGTATGTTTGCATATTGTAATGATGAAAACAAATTAGATCTCAAGATAAAAATGTACATAGTTATAAATAAGAATTCCAAAATATGTTATGAACAACAAGCAACAGATAATTGAGTGACATGCAAGAGAATGTCTTTGATTACTAGAAGGAAAAGAAAGGACTTCAAGGAATAGGTCACTTCCATGACGTACCTATTCAAAGTAAGCTTCTCACAATTGTTTCTGTCTCTAACATCACGACAGAGTTATGCCGCATCCAGCATTGAGGCATGCCACCTAGGGAGATTCAGAAAGCCCTGCTAGTAAACACCTTCCCACCTCCTTTCCCACCAGTACAAGTTCCTCTGTGTCCATCACATGATCAGCGTAGTCACGCATGTATGGATAGAAGTAACTGAAGGTCTGAGTAGTCTGTATCAGACAGCAGAAACTCTCAGTGCCTACCAGGCCAACACCTCACATTCATATACCTGATCCCTAGAATATTATTTAAGGATAAAGAGTGCTTTTTGTCCCACTGTCAGTCTGTATTGCAGGTGGTAGTTGAATGGCAAGTCAGGCTGACACAGGTACTTTCCATTTCTTCAATACCTTGGTCAAAGCTGCTGAGTCAGCGTAGAGGACTCAATATTCTGGGTCAAACAAAGAGGGGCAGAAACTGTACCATGGCTCACAAACAGAGCTGCCCAGACACTCGACCTTTTTTTTTGTGGCTAAATACTAGGCAATAAATCAACTTTTATGCTCAGCAAGACATGCTGGTTACAAAGACTTCTATGGCATGCAGTGAAAGTAATTAAGTAATATTTTTGGGGGTAAGCAGTATTTATTTTAATTTTCTTCCCATTTTTTGTGGATATAGAGAAAATCTTTGGCTGGTAATGAGAAGTTTTTTAACAGTGCAGCCATAATCTAAAATCTAGCTAGAGAAGAAGCACAGTGGCAACGGGCTTTTGCTTTTGTTTTTGGTTTATTTTTGTGTTTTTGTAAGGTTCACTAGAGCTTATGGACATTGAAGAAATATCAAACCAAAATTAATAGTCACTGGTTGACAGAGACATGATTAACAAAACAGTTAAAAGTTATTACTGCTACTTAGATCCTTGGCCATCAACAAATCTGGTTTTGCTCTGTTGCATGGTATGAGGACTTGAAAAAGCACATAATAAAAGAGTAGAACTGAAACTGTCCTCTGTTTGTTGTGCTGAATTTCAAGGAAGCATTCTTGTCAGCTAGATTTGTTCTACCTTCTAGAAGGGAATGTTGTACCAGGACCAGTTTGTAAGATGTTGTTCAAAATTATGTCCTGAAAAAATGGTGTCTTACTTGGATTTTTATTTAAAAAAAACAACACTCAAAACGAGAGGGAAGGCTAAATGCCTTTAATGAAAGGCTTAATTAATTGAAACAGTGAGATTTAAAGGGTTCGTAACCTTGATTGTGACAGGACAATTGACCACGTTTTGACTTCCATATTATTAGCAACTCTATGTGAGTCATTAAGTAATATTTTTTTTCTAGAAAGTATTCTTTACCACCATCACAGCCGTAGTGGCAATAAAACTCAACAGGTGTGTGCTTAAACGTAATTGTTGAAAAGCATGTTTTGATGTGGTTTTCACAGCCAAGGTAGGTAATATTTAAAGAAAATGAGAAACATTTAAGACAATTCTGGGTAGTGAGTCAGTCTCTGTCATAGTTGAATATCACCACCCTCCACAAAAAAATTACTGTGATTCTAGTTATAAAGTAATTTTGTGGCAACCCTTTCATGGAGGTGTTAATAGGATATGATGACAGGTACTTTACAGAGACAGTGGATGAATAGTTTAGGTATTCTCACCACAGTAATAGCGTGTATCTCTCCTCAAAATCTGAACAGTGCTTTTTTTTGACTCAAGTATGAGGAATGGATTTTCTTCAGAGGGTAACTAGTTAGGCAGATGAACAAAAGGAGTCATATGCAGATAAGAGGGTCTTTAATTTTTTCTTTTACAGTTTCTGTTTGTTAACAGGCATATTAAACACTTTGCAAGTTATCTGATCAGTTCTAAACCATGAAGAGCAAAGCACAACTTTTAATGAAACTGTCCATATCTAATTAAGAAAAGTGAAATAATATCCTTAGTGTATCTCAGTTTTCTAAGGTGGAAAAAATCACTAGCTGCAAAAAGCTAACGTAATTGAATCAGTTGAAATTTTGAGTTTAGTTAGGGAACTCTGCAACACAGGCTTGTTCCTCCTCCTTTTCAAATCACAGAATAATGGAGGATGAGGACCTTACTCATGAATGAGTCTTCTGATGGAACTAGATGCTCTGGAGACAGTCTTCTTTGGTACTTGGGTCAGATAAACGTTGCTAGACGTAAGTTAGTAACGCTGACATAGAGCACTCTGAATGTGGTTTGGGAAAAAAAAAAAATCTTCAGGATTTGATGTCCAAATCTATAAAAGAAAAGAAGAATGCAACACCTGAAAAGTACTCCTTTTTCACATTATATTCAGGGACAAAATTACTGATGTACAGCTAGATGAAAGAAGTCAAAGACAAAACTGGTTACCCAGTCAAAATAAATCTGAAAACCATTGTTTAAGACCATTTTAAAAAAATTATTTTAGATAAAAAAGGGAAAACCCACAAAGATATAACTTTTTTCACAAAAAGCTTCTTTTCTGAATGAAGGCCATTTTAAAATCAATATTAAACCAACAAACTAAACATCTATCAATCAGTTTCCTGCAGTAGGCAGGAAATGAGCTAAATACCATTTTTCCTATCATCTGAGAAAACACATTTATAAATTCCCTGTTTGCTTGTTGAGTTTCTTTTCTCTATGGCTGAAGCCCTTTTTTTTAGTATTCTGAACTGCTCGTGAATCCTCAGAGCTTTTTGTTTCTTAGCTGCCTAATCTTTAGGTATAGCTGATGAATATTGCCATAGGTAATGGGAAGCATTCCCAACTGCTTGTCCCTTTCAGGCCTGTGACTAGAAGCCCTAAGGAGTGGGCTAGGCAGAGCTCCTCCCAGCTGGCTGAGCCCCAGGTGTTTGGTGTTAGGAGATGCCCCTGGGAAAGATGAAAGGTATGAGCAATGAAAGGAGGGGGGAGGTGGGGACTTAGCAGGG
>VZSZ01005778.1:50611-162002 GCA_013398815.1 Ibidorhyncha struthersii
GGAAGGGAAGGGAAGGGAAGGGAAGGGGGAAGAAGGAAGAAGGAAGAAGTTATGCAAGACAATAGTTAAAGCAGGAGGTTTGTAAAGTCCCTGAGCTGGAGGGAGAAGTTTATGGCTCTGGGCAAGACAATGAACTTACTGCTTTGTTACAGAAGGAGACATGTAGTTACTCTGAGACAGTTGAAAGTGAGGAAGTATTTATTTTAAGATTTTTGAGTATGAATAAACTGCTTCCAGAATTCAAAAGATACCTGAAGGTCTATCTGAAGCCAGGAAAGTGTGCCCTGGCTTGGTCCTTATCTGCTGGAAAGCAGTGAGAACAATCTGTCTTCCCCTACTTCATTCATTTCTGATGCCCACAGCAATCAATGAAGGACAGAAAGGTCTTGTGCGTGCCAGGTGCACAATACAGTAATCATCCTCCCACAAAGGAGGTTCAACTCCTCCTTTGTTGCTAAGGCTCAGGGAATAGAGTGTACGATGAAGTACAATCGCTTTCTTCGTAAATTGTATGTCTGTATCTCTTTCAGTCTATAACGATGTGGTATAACATTTCTGTAGCTAGGAGAGCGAGTAGCTTTTTCCAAACCTGTAAGAGCTATTCCAAATCAATTCCTAAGTGTTAGAGTGATTCAACCCTCACCTTCTCTGCCAGTGTATGAAGTGTCAGCAGCCATGTATGCTTTGAGTTCTTGCCAAGTGCACTTATGATTCAGGAGGAAATAGCAAGGAAAAATGGCTTCATGGCTGTTACATATTAAAAAGACCTTGAGAATTTTGTATGGGAAGGATTAAGTTGACTGCAGTGTGCAACAAAGATCTGAATTAAGGAAGTTACTAGAAGTGGTATTTCTTTAAACCTGTCATGTGCTCCAGCCCCAAATTGTCTGAAAAGCTGTGTTTGCAAAGAAGCACAACAGTTCAGCAATGTAAACCGTTAATATTCAGGATCCTTTTTTCTTTCTAATGTGAAGAAAAACATAGCTGACTAAAAGTATTTCTAGCATTTGCTATATGCCACTCTTTCAAAACTCTATTTTCTCTAAAGAATAGGTGACAGAACTCTAAGGTATAAAAGGATAAACTAAAATTACAAAATAGGAACTTTCAGAAGCATCAAAAGTATTGTATAAACCCATTAATATGTCAGTCCATTTCAAGTTTCCAAAAATAGCAAGCATCTTAAAATCAATTATTATTATTTCTGCCCTTTGCAGAATTCTATAAAAATAGTTTTCACAACATGCAACAGGAAAGCCTTGCCATGATCTCCCTGGTGATTTAGAATGCTAATGTGCAAATGACTTGCCTTTGTCTCGAGGGACTTTTGATTCGAGCCATGAAATAGTAGGTGAACCAGAATTTGTTTTCTTCCCCAAACAGTGCATGTTTTGCATTATTGGCATTTATATTTTGAGAGAGTATATGCATGCGTGGAAGAAAAAGGTTCATTTAATTAGCTTAGAAGAGTTACTCTAAACCCAGATTTTTTATTTTTCTATGATCCAAGCCAAAGATAAATCTTCAAAGAAAAGAGTGATATCAGAGTCTACCTTTAAATTTTATTATTAGATTTTATGATAGTGTGTTAATGTGAAGCTTTCAGTTCAAATATCAGAGATGCTGAAATGAGTGAAATCTAGACCTAGTGTATGGTCCTGTCTTTTCAGGTTGTTGAGAGAAGTGCAGGTTGTGAAGTAATGTGTAATTTTGCTCTTGCAGATAGGGGAACTGTCATTATTCATTTAAACAGAGGGGAAGAAAACAACGTCAAAACTATAAGCCAGAAAGCCATCTAGGAGAAAATTATTTCCCTGAAAAAATCTCATGCTGTGATAATTGTAGCCTCTTGAGAATGGGACTTTATAAAAGAATTGTTGACAGATCTTTTGTGACTGGGTACTTCAGTTCTTCATTTTGTTCTATTCCTAGACATGAAAAGTATCTGTTTCAATAACTTAATTCACAAATTGGTCTGCTTTGAAATGTTGAAGTCTAGCAAAATATGCTAACACAAAAGAACCTTTATTTGTAGAATCAGATAAAGAATGTTAATAATAGAGTTGCTTGAAACTCTTTATTAAACACAAATCAGAAGCTATAAATTCCTCTTTTCCAAACACAGTTTTTGTTTTAGTTTTTTTTTTTTAGGGGGGTGCTTTCTTGTGAAAATGAATTTTCTGTATGTTTTTAGAACCCTGTATATGTATATATGTATATTTAGACAACTTCATATGAAATATTTTCACTTAAAATGATCAGTAATTTAATGGTAGCTCTGTGTATTGTGAACAATACTTTGAACATGGTTTCATCTTGACAGTGATAATAAAATTTTGTTGTTATGTAGAAAGTATATATTAAATAACTATAATACATGTAATAAGATCACAGAAATTATTATTTTAATTTTACATGTGATTCTTTTTTTACTGTGTTGCAATAGATTCTCGTTGCCTGCAAGTCCTATTGCTGCTCTACAGTGCACACATGTTTCTCATGAAGCATCACTGATTTCTTGCACCTGGTTGAAATCTCCAGTGGAAGACAGGAATGATGCTGTCTGTATGCAATGGTAGTTTACTGCAAAAGAACAACAGCAAAATGGAGATAAGTAAGTACATGACATTTTTTTATGGTGAATTGGCTTTTTTAGTGTGTAGTTTAGGACTATGTTGTAGTATAGGGTACAGTGTAGGTTTTCTCTAAGTTATGTAGAGTTGCTGGAAAAGTAATTTTCTAGCAAAGCTGCGATTTAATTTAGTAGAGGTTCACCTAGAAGAAAAAGCCCTGAGACTTCTTACAAAGAGTATTTAAAATGAAATCTCTACCATAACAATCGTTGCGCTTTGTCAGAGGGTAAGAAATTGTGCCTTGTAGTAGAAAGGATTTGTTAGTTGAGGTTCACTAAAACTTAAGCAGTTTTGTAAGACTGATTTTTCTTTTTGGTTATAGTAAGGCAGAATTCTGAAGGGTGCTTCTAAACTTTGGCCTTCAGCAACAACACATTTCCAAGCTGAAACAAAGATTTAGTGGCTCACATTCAGAAAGTTGATTCTTTTTTTCTTTTTTTCTTTTTTTCTTCTCCTTGGGATTTCTTTATAACACTGTGAATTTTCCTAACTTGTGCTCAGCGTTTATGTAATAAGACTTGCAAATGTTCTTTATGATTCTGTACATTAAAAATGGTCTCTAAATAGTGACTATGTTATATTATTGAAGGGCAACTTGCCAATTTTTCCTAAACTCACATGAAATTGCAGGAAAAAAAAATCTTGCCTAGGCTATGGTTGGTAAGAGATCAGCTGAAGGTGGGTGGGCATGGAGCTGCTTTTCACTGTGGTATGTAAGAGGCAGAAAACAGCTGCTAGCTTGGTGCTGTGTGCTATGTAGAGTTTCCCTCCTTTGTTCCTACAGTGTAGGTGATCTAAAAGGACCAAAGAAAGATGAGTCCAGGCTGCTTTTTGCAAGAAAGTAGCATATTGTATGCTTTATCTACCACTGTTGAAGTCATGCCACTGTCTAGGAAAGAATTCAATACTTAAGGTGCCAAAAAAATATAAAAGCAAGATTAAGCACAACTCTGCAGCCACTGAGTCAAATTTGCATATGACTCAACAGACTTAATCTTTGTGTGTGTATATGTATAAAAAAACATATTTGGGAAACTTCTTGTTTATGAAACTTTGGCATTCTTTCTCTTGCATTTTACTTTTTAAATATTTAGTGGTTCAGGGTGTTTTTCCATTACTTTCCTTACAGTTGATGTTTTATTTTTCTTAAAGCTTAAAAGGCTAAGAGTAGTTATTGGATATTGGTTGATACCCTTCCTTTTCTAAAAACAAATATTTCCTTTTTGTGTTGGAAGTTTAGAATTCCAAAGGGAATGCTTCTAAAATGGATACCTTTTTGCAAACTGAAGATGAAAATTAAAAGGAAAAAATCATATTCCTTAAATTTAGTTTTGAATTTAAAAAAAAAGTCAAAATGTAGACTTTTTTTTTTTTTGAACCAACTTCAATCATCTCAGTAGCAGTAAATAATATTTAAGTTTACAGAAACTCCTAAACTATAGGAATCGTTACTCGAAATACTGGATACAGTAGCTGCTTGCTGACTCCATGACCGGAACAGTTATCCCTTAAGATACAAGAGGTAATTATAATAGAGTGTACAATGTGCTCTTTAAAGTTACCGCAAAACTGACAATACTTGGTGTGTAACCCCTCATTTCAGTAGAAATTTAATTAATATATTTTCTGTTCAGGCTCACTTTCATTGGCTGGATCTTGAACCTGTACTTTCAGGCCTGGTGTTTATTTAAGTACTCTCTGACTGAAAATTAGACTCTTAATTAGTTGTGAAGATATAAAAAAGACTTTGGTTGTCCAAAGCACCCAGCTAGCAGTCAGTACTAGGGTAGGCTAGCAACAACAGTGCATAAATGCAAAATTTATCCACTGACCAGGGGTTTCCAATGCCGTATTGTTCAAAACACCTGAAAAATATGAAGATCAACATTGCGTTTGTGTTTTTTACATATGAAATGTGGCCATGGGTGGGTGTTGGATTTAAATATTAATTAAGATTTAAAATGGGTTTGCGTAACTGTTAGCTGTGGAGAAAAGTGTTAATTATAACAGCAATGAAAATTTAACAGTTAATGGAAAGAGAAGGATTTCATGTGTACCCAGTGCAGGGTTTATACCTTCCTCTAGTACTTGGAACTAGTCACATAAGAGGACAAGGATCAAATAGATAAGCATGACGAAGAGTCATTGTTCCCTTATACATTCTTGGCCATTAAATCAGGAAAGTTCTAATGGGTTACATACATCTTACTTTGTATAAAAAGCCTTCTTCAAAGTATACTAGTTTGGATGAAATAAAATAAACAGTCTTCAATATTTATGCATAAAAAAAGCATGGGTATCTTCATTTGAGTAGCTCCTGAGTAATGAAAGTCATTATAGTCTAACTACTAAATAGAAGTATTCGATTACCTACACAATCATGAGGGAGAAAATACCATGTGCTATTGGAGCTTCTTTAGTCCTTCGAAGAAGGATAGTTGCTTGCCAGTAATTTCTAGAAAATTGTAAATTTTCACTCCTAATTTAAGATTTTCCACTTTAATTCTGTTTCAGAAAGTTCTACATCTTGGAATATTAATCCCCTCTGAGCATCGGAAAGCTTTTGGAATAACTTTTCTTGCTCACTGTGTTATTAAGTTTATCATAGTTAAGTGCTCTTCTATGTCCCAATCCTCAGCACTTCAGGAGTTTTTGTCACCTTTTCACAGTAGTTCATACAATTCTTATGGTTAGTCAGCATAACACAAGGAGAGGTGAACTGTGATGCTGAGTAGAGTTCCTGGAAAAATATGACCAAGTGGCTAAAGAGTTTAATTTATAAAAGAAAAAACTCCCAGCCTGTTAACAATGAGTAAACAGCAAGCCTGTAGTTGAAGAGCTAAGGATAAGGATTGGATTTTTTTTTATTTTCTGTGTGTCAGTCAACTCACTGCTTTTCTTTGTAGTGCAACTTCTTGGAGCGTCCTTAAGTAAATTTATATAGAAACAGCTGTAAGTGGAGAGTCTGTGTGCTTAGGGTCTATGTTTCTAAAGGCAGAGCATTGTTTAAAAGCAGGAGATTTACCCATCCTAGTCACTGGAAGCTTGCATCATTTTTAAGAGGGTCCCCTTCCCGTACATGATGTTTTTAATGATGAATTTAGCGACAAGTTCATTCTTTGTAGTCTGGCAGTAGATGTAGTTAAAAGCAAAATAGCTGATGTCCTGAAAGAGCTAAATGTGTGATCTGACTGAGCAGAAACAATTGAATAAGTGTAGAGAGGCAATAGGGGAGCTGCAGATAGCTTAATAGATGTCATCAATCAGAGAAGCAAGCACTGTACAACAAACGTGGCATGGTGTTTGTGGTCTGTCTGTACTGAAAGAGGGATTAAGAGCTGGATCCAGTACACTAGCATATTTGCAGCTGCAGGCAAAGACATAATCACCTTGGCTTTTTCCAAGTGTTGTCTTAAGAGGAATGTCTGAGATACTATTGTTATTAGCAAATTAATGTCTTAAGAGAAACTTGCTTATTTCAAAATAGATTACAGGGGATGAAATGTTGTTCTCCGTTAGAGATTCATAAATATATGCTTTCAATTTCAAGTCTCCTACCTGCTTTATGCATGTTTCTAATACTGCCAACATGTTTGTACCTCAGAATTTCCTCAGTGTGAGGAAATTCTGGAAGTGAGATGAAAGATCAGCTTTTTGAGGCTTTACGTTTTCAGGCATGCAGGTATCGAACTGTTTTATAAGAATTTTCATATATACATTAAAAGTGAAATGTAATAAAGGGAAATAAAAGTGAAATAAACCGGTGGAGTTGGGGATGGAATACAAAAATGAAATAAAAATTTAAATACTTGAGCTACTTGAATGTTGCTAAAAGCTGTTGAGAACACCGTACTTTCATTTTATGACAAAAAAAAAAGATGTTGCAGTGCGTTGTCATTTTAGTAAAAGTGCACAATAATTACGAAATAGTGCTAAACTGGAAATTCTCCTTTTGTTGGAAGGAGAGTATTAGGTCTTAAGGTTGTAAGCATGTTGAATTCTGGTTTCATACCATACAGTGATACTCTGGAAGGACAGTTGGGTTGAGCTACCATGGAGCCACTAGGAGCTTTCCTGGTTGTTTTTATTTGGGACAGGCCATATAAACACACATTCTAATTACAAATGGAGATATCTGCAGTTTGAAACCGCAAGTTTCACTTGCTTCATCAAGCTCTAATTTGCTTTTTCTCTTCCATTACAGATGTTCTATTTGTTGCACCAACTTAGGTTTATCCATAATTGTATTAAAACAGTGGTATCACTTTGGGTTGTCACTGTTACCTCATAAATTACCGAAGTAGTTGTAATGATTGTTATCAGTATCTTGATGGAGTAATGTTGACTGACCAATAAACCCCTAAAATGGAAGAAGGCTCAGAGGAGATGGAGAAGGGTTGGTGTGCCCGGGGAGCTCAGAAACTCAAGGAAAAATGCAGGGTATGACTGACCACAGTTGTTGCAAAGAAGTGGTGAATTTATCTCACCATAAAGGGCGCCAGAGGGTGGCCTTTGGTTTAGAGAAATAGCTATCAAAAGTTGGGTGGATCAACTGGTGGTGTAAGTGTTTCTCCCATTAAAAGCTCATTAAAAGAGTGTAAACATCTCCCTGAGTTATCCAGACCAGCATGGGGGGAGTGAATATGTGGCTCCGTGCAACATAGTGTGTACAAAAATTAGTCAACTAGCAAAAGTATTTTGAAGAGCGCAATAGGCTTCAGCTGCCTTCAACCCACGTATTCCTTGGCCGCTGGGGATGCCCGGAGTTGTGATGGCGAGCACATTATAGAGACCAATAATGGGAATCAGATTGGTATTGTGGTTAACTGTATTTTGCTGAGTATAACTTACATTTGTATTGTTGTTTCAGTATGTTTTGTATCACTGCTAAAACAGAAATCCCATGTAACACCAGCTATCTTCAAATAGGTACATTTTATATTAAACATTACACCCTCCATGCGTGAAATATCTAAAAGAACCTGGTCAGAGAGTATTGGACTCTGACAAAAAGGCAATCTGTGTAGTGTTTAAAAATTTCCATCTAACTTGTGATATGTATGATGCTAATTATGAGATTCATGGATTAGTGTTGTTATGAATAATTGTTCAGGATATTACCAAGATAGCTTTGTATTAACCAAAGTATTCTTTTCAAAGAATTTCCTGAAAAATCAGGATTTTTGAAAACTGTACGTTTTCAATCTTAGGGCTTCATACTGAAGTTCAACAGGATGTAAAACTTCAGGTTTCAGAAGTTACTAACTTAGAAAGTTGAGAGTTTCAGGTGACTTTCTGACTTGATATAGCCAAAATTTACTTGAACTGAGCTGATGTTTACCCTATCAGATGTTATATAGTAAGTGCCTAAAATGTGTTGTGACCTGTGAGTCTTTTCCAGTTGGAAAGAGAGACAATTTATTTAGCCAGAGATTTCTACATTGTGTTTTGCACTCTCTTATTTATACGTAGTGTTGCCATGCAGGTGTAATTCCACACTGATGTGCGGAAAGTGGCCTGGTTTACTTTTCTACAGAAAAGTTTACTAAGAATAAAGTTGGGTTCTGGCTGATAGGAATAGAGTTATCCTATAAAAGAAAAAGAACAGCATTGTGGCACGATACTAAAAATTATGTTGCAGAGTTTAAATCTGTTTTATTTAAGAGCTTCAGGAATGTGCATTCAATATTGGGTGGTTTAGGCCCATCCTCATTTATGCTATACTTGGACCATACACGTAGGGCTACTTATGGAAGAAAGGCACTAGTTACTGCAAGGTTCAGTAAGTACCAGTTGTTCATGATCCTGACACTGTGGAAAAAGTTATCTTCCTCCCAATTTCATTAAATATTCTGCAATGGATTTCATCTGACAAGAATTCAAGATAACCCAGTGACTGGTGGGTTGAATGATTTAAAATCTCTTAATTATTTGTGGAGTGAAATATTTGTTATAAACTATTTTTGCTTACTTGCATGTGTACATTGACTCTCATTGTGTGTGTTGGAGACAGCAAAAGAATTACAGTAATCATGGTTACTAACAAAGTTCACTTTGGTTTTTACTTCGACACAATCTATTGGCAGTTGATGTCATGAAATACTGATATTCGTAAGAGTTTAATGACAGTTAAAGGCAGTTAAAGAATTAAAAACACAATGCCTTGTGCTTGTATGTATTCTTATACTGAGCAGTGTCTTGCACTGAAAGGCTAAAAGGACCAATTAAGACTCCTATCTTTCCTCTGGTTTAAAAGAAAGTGTCTGCATAATCTTTTTTCTAAAGGGAATCTGAATTAAAAGGAAAAAGTGAGAAATGTTTAGCTTTAAAGGGCCATTTTCTTCTCTGAAATGCGCATAAAAGTGCAGCTGCAGCACCAGAGCGTTCACTCTAGGGCAGGAAAAGCTGTCCCTTTTTGGCCCTGAAAAGAGATCTTCCTGTATGTGTGATGGGAGAATATTTCCAGGCTGCGTCCTCATTTCTTCTCATCAGCCTGATAACGGACTGAAAAATACTTGCCTCTGAGTCTGTGTGGCAGGACTTCAGTTTGGGTACTGTCTGCCATCATACAGGAGCTATATAATGAGGAGTCATTCTAGGATCATGTAAAACCTGGTTGACGTTCTCCCCTCATTTGAAAGAAGAGGGGGTTCAGTCAGATCTATAGCATTTTGCAAGTAGGCAAAGGCCTTTTAGGGCACTGATATTCTGCAGTAATCTCTAGCCCGAAAGGTAGGAGTGGTCTAAGTAAAGAACATGGTGGCTAGAAGAAGTTGAAAGTATATTGCTATACCCGTTCTGCCTAAGGCTTTGTTGTCCAAACGTATTTCTATTTGACTAGCAGAAATATTTTTTTGGCACTAGAAGACTTACAAAGGGATTGCATGTAAATATTCGCCAGCAGACAAATTAGAGTCTCCAGCAGACAGACAGAGTGTACTTGTGAAGGGGGCCTTTGGGAAGCTCTGATGCCTGGTGCAAGTGCTGATCTGAGGAAGTAGAAGGCTTCCTACAGCCACAGGAAACAGAGAAGGGTCAAGGGGTCTTGTAATTGCTAGTGAGATTTTGTTGCTTGACAGCAGGCAGCCTACTTCTATTTCTTTTTGGGGGGTAAAAGCTGGCCTTTATATTGGGTAGTACTGTTTAGATTTTTGTTAATAACTGTAAGTTTAGGTGTGAGTTTCCACTAGTATTTTATTTTAACTTAATTAAACACTTGCCAGCTTTTGTGCTCGTGTCCTGTATTGGATTGTAATTTCAAATGTCTACTTCAGTTAAAAAAAAAAANTTCTGCTCTATGTAATGAAATAAACTATGTAGTGAAATAAACCCTTTACCCTATGGTGATTTTATTTTTAATTGGTGTAAATAACAACATTAAAGCCAGACATTTGATTAAAAACTTGTCCTATTGCAATTCAACACCCATGGTTAAACCCGAATCAGTATATAATCTTTATATAATGTAGAGGATTCTTTACTACAAAAAGCTAAGGCACTAAGGAGAGTACACTTAAATTTAACAGCCAGAACTCTCTAGGACACTGATATTGTTAGATGAGAGAAGTGAAGCAAAAATAGGACTGGAAGAGCTGACGCACACAAATGCTGAGGTCAGAATGAAAACTGGTTTGTCTGAAGATGGCATAAAACTGAAGGAACTGAGACTTTACCTCCGGCAGTTTTTTTGAAGCTGTGGTCGCCTTCTTATGTTGCAGTGGCTGTGTTATTTTTTTCATTTTCAGGTTGCTGTTTGTGGTGTTCTATTGGAGGGGGGGGGAGAGTTCAGCCTCTAGATACGTACATAATCCAGAAGAATTGTTCTAATGTACTTTCTTACATAACAGCTCTGTATTCATTCTCCCTGAAGAATGAACAGTTCTGTCTAGGACTACAGATATATTCTGCTAGGGTTTTTTTTAGGTAAATGCATTATCTTGGAGAGTCTATTTTAAATTTCATCTCCTTTCATCATGGCAACTTTGTTAATAGTAGATTTTTCTGGAAAGTAGTAACATTTCAGGGGTTGAGGAGAACCTAAGGCAGTATGATGCAGTGCCTTTGAGATCCTTTTAAGCAAACACTCTTTTAATTGCAAAGCTGGGATGAGAATTTCTTTTTGAAGACTTTCTACCCTTTTGAAGAGTAGTACTTTTAAACTATTTTTTGAGCTGCTGTGAATGCATACCAGTGGGGCAGATGAGGCTGCAATTACTGCTTCTGCACACATAGGAATAGTGAGTTACAGAACTCATAATTTGCTCAGACAGATGGCAGTTCTATTTAGCATCTAGTATGTATTGTTATAAACTATCTACAGATTGTCTAGTAGTTGTTGTTGCTGACTTTTAAACAGGCAAGGTGGTTTTTTGATTTTGGCTTTTTTTTTTCCCATTATCAGCATTTTCATATTTTGGGGGGAGGGTCAGAAAGGAATGTTCTTGGTAAAGGTACAAACCCTTAATAATGAGGTAGATTAAGATTGGCAGGTAGTATATATTTAAGGTAAAAAAAATAATAAATTCATGAAGCTGGACTGTGTACTTGACCTTGGAAATGTTTAGCATTAATAGCCTAGAGGAATCAAGAGAAAACATCAGCAGTGAGCAACAGGGTGCTTTTTTGACATCGTTTGTTCAGATCTTAGGCCTTTAAAAATGTAAATAAAGAGAATGTATTCTTTCTTTAAGAAAAAAGTCTGTAAATCTGACTTTGTTTTGTTGATAGTATTATGAATGAGCACATGGGATGCTATTAAATTCAGTTCTGTCTCTTTCATTCACAAGTAATGGATTACTTTCATTTAAGATTAGAAGTCTTGTTACAAAGTGAGAGCCGGCTTTGATACCAACATGAAAAGGCACTTCTATACCTAAAGACGAGTTGTCTATAAATAGATAGCAGTGACGTTACTGCAGTTGAGGAAACTTCATTCCATTAAAAACATCAGTGAAGAACTAGAGTAATGCTTAATAATTAATGAATATGATTTAAGTCCATTTTAAAGCGATGACACTTTTTAATGGTCCTGTAATATTTATAAGAAACTCTTACCTCCCGTAATTCTAATGAATGAATCTTCCTGACCCTTACTGAAAGTTACACCTGTAAAATAGTTTTTCAGCTTGGTACTAAAGGGTCTTTTGTTCCAAACCGCAGTTCATTTATGTCATTTTTTGTAATGTCTTCAGGCTCTGCGGTTTTGTCTCTTTTGTTTGGCATAGCATATTTCTTGTAAGTTACTGACTATTAGCTAACACCTGACTACTTTAAGAAGGATTAAAAGTCCCATACATAAAATCATAGAGTGGTTTGGGTTGGAAGGAACCTTAAAGATCATTTAGTTCCAGCCCTGCTGCCACGGGCAGGGATACTTTCCACTAGATCAGGAATGCCTTCCACTGGATCAGTTTGTACACAAACCACCTTTTGGTAAAAGGAATATTGTTTTCATGTTTTTCATACAGAAGGTCTAGATTGTGTCAAAAGAAGGTACAAGGTGACAAAACTATATATAGAAGACTTCCACTTCATTGCAACTGCCAAAATTTTTCCATTGTCCTTACTGTTAAGGCCCATAATAATGGGGTCTTAACAATAAGGACATTGTTCATCTTACTTTAAAGAATTCATTTCCATTAAGGAGTGCTGCACTGGGTAGTAGGAAGATCATGTGAATAAAATTTCAGGATAGATTCAGTCCACCACGTTTAGCATATTCCATGAGTGCTGGGATATGTTAAAGGTCCAGCATGAGCTGGGGGAGGCATGGATTGGGATGGTAATCAGCTCCTGCCATTTGCCTTTGCTTCCAGCTCATTTGCAGGCTCTTTGTACTCCTAGAGAAGCCACGGTGGAGAAACAAAGCAGTGTTAATGATACTGAGTATGTGGTGCCCATTTATGTCTGTTCTCATCACATGGCATCATGAGGCATGTCAGCCTTCCTGCTTTTTCCAACCCTGCCTCTCCTATTAAAAGATTGAGTGTGAGTATGCCAGCTTTCCCAGCTAAGGGGTTATGGTCTTTACAGACTTAGTGTGAAAAAAATGAGTTTTGCAATTTCATACTAAATGATGATTTCTGTGTGACTGATAGGCAGTGTTCTGAACATCCAATGTTCTCTGGACTATAGAGATGCTTAAATCATGGCTACGTACTAGCCACTTGCAGCCAATAGAGATTCAAAGTGAATGTCAGCTTCTGAAAGCAGGTAAGTATTTAAAAAGAGTAGTGATATTTTTATAATCATCATGTAAATTAGGAGGACACCTGAGTTCTTAGTCACCATTATACTGAGACTGTTCATGCCAAGAGCTCTCGCAGCCCAGGAATATTCTAATGTATTCCAATAATTAGGCTACAGATTGGGTTGGTGCGGACCCAGACTTGGACCCTTTAGTTGAACTGAGATTACTGCAAAAAAATGCAGTATGTGTGAAGGCCAAAGATGTGTGATGGAGTTCTGCACTACAATTTGTTCTTCCAGTGCTGTTAATGTATTTTAACTGATAACCATTTTGCATAAATGCAGTTACTGTCCCTCTTTAAATGATAAGGATCCAAGGTCAATCCTTTTTGGGCGGATTGCAAACATGTAATTTTGTTCCTCTTGCCTTCAGAAAATATCTGGAGTCACGTTTTACTGTCTTAGAAAAAGCCTCTGTTACATCAATAAAGACAATGGATTTTAATGTCCAGTCCATAAAATGTTTTTCTGCTGACTTCCAGCCTATGTACCAAACATGCCCTCAGAGCTGGACTAGTAAAAATGTCATGAGCTTTTTAGGAGAAGGTAACTTTAGGCATTTTGAAGTTTAGAATTCATCTGATGAGGTTTCTTAATGAAATATTTCTAAAATGTTTGACTAAATTACAGAACTAGCTTTTATTTCTTCCACTTAAATGTTACAGTCTGGGCTGGGGTAGTTGCTTCTGGGTGGTTAATTGTCATAAATCTTGAACTGAATTGAAAATTGGTGTTACGGGAGATATGAACAAGGCAATGGAAAACGCTAGTCAGCAAGACAGGAATTGTAAATTGAGCTGTGCAAAACGTTCACAAAATAGGAAACAGCATAATACTCTGGTAGGATATTGTTACAGTCTTGAAACACAGCCCAGGTTTGCTTTTAATCAATAACCAGACAAATTCAGCACATCTTTTAAATGAAAGAAAACTGGTCAACATTTGCAAAAGTGCTAGTCACTGTGGGTTTGAGTGTTAAACACTCTCTAAAGTTTCGTAAAGAAAAAAAAAACAGGAAGCAAAGCAACTGAAGGATAAACTTCAAGGAGTCTAAACCATGGCAGATCAAAACAGGAGCAAATGTCTGCATAAACCCCCACAATATGAAACTGCTTTGTTTTTAATGGTTTCATTCCTAACAGATGTTTGAGATGAGCTGACCTTTTGCCAGAAATGTCATTATCACCTATTGCATTATCCAGCTAATACTAGGCATTTGTTGTCACTTTCTTTTGCGTACCTTTCAAGCTGTATTTTAGATTCTGCAATACCCAATTTCTGTAGTCTGTTTCCATTTTTTCCATTATTAGTGAGTACATGGAAATGCCATCAACAAGTCGGTGGTGAGTTTGGGATAGAGATTTCTTGCGGTCTCTTTGGATGGTATGAAATCTAATGTTCTGTGTTAGTCTAAAAAGTCCCAGGTTAAACACTTCAAAAAGCAAAACTTAACTTAGAAAAAGATATTTTTTTGGTTATTTTTCTTTAGGACAGGAAATAGGAATCACGTGGGTCTTATTTTGATATAATTTTCAGCTCATCGTGTATAGAAAATCTATAAGATATGAGACCAGCAAAACTGATGCCTTTCTCTGTTTTTAGCTGTTGTTGAATTAAAATTTAAGGCCTAAATTTATTTATAATGTAGGTTTTTATTAAGATTTCTTAGATAACTAAGGCTTATGGTAGGAAATGATTTAGAGAAGCATCTGAATGGCTGGTGCCTGCTTTTCTGACTGTTTTGACAGTGTTTTGTTTATATAAGTAGCAGCCTAAATCTAGCAAAACCATCCCCCCATCCCCCAGGAAAAAAAAAAAACAAACAAACAAACCAAAACCAACTGAACTGCCTTTTAGATTTCAAGGAAGTAAACTCTAGAATGATTCATGGTATGCTTTTTAAAAATTGAGATACTGTTTGCACAATGTCAGGAAAAGTTATTCTGTAGATGTTAGAGATGAAGGCCAAATTTTTTCTTCTCCCTTCTTTGGCATTGACATCTATTTAATTTTGAAGAAAATGTGCAAATGGGTATACCATTGGTTATGGAGGGCCTGTGGTCTAGAAATTTTTGGAGATATTCAAAACCCAACTGGACACAGGGGTGGACCACCTGCTGTAGCTGAACCTGATTGAACAGGGAGGTTGGACTAGGTGATCTCAAGAGGTTCCTTCCAACCTAAATGATTGTGTGATGATAGACTCTTAAGTTGGCTTTTATATTTTTCATATTCCTTTGGTGTGTCAGCACAAATTAAAAAATGGCCTGCAATCATGAAAAGGAAGCATTAACAACATGTTAAGAGAAGCAAAAGCTAACAAGTTTTCAAATGAATGTGTTATGTTAGAAACAGAGAAGCATAAAAGATGAATTGGCTCCCTTATCTTGAAGTTAATGTACAACCCAACCGGGGGAGGGAATAGTGTATTAAAAGTGCTATACCAGTAAATTCTACTGGCTCTTGTATCATAAATCTTCTGTTATAGATCTTAAGGTACATGTACCAATAATTCTTTCAAAGGCATGTAATATATACTGGAAACATTAATCATCATAACGGAGCACATTAATACTTATACTAAGTAACTCATCCCTAACACTAAGAGGATGTATGAGAAACATTTTGATTATTTTGTTAGGGATCTTGAAGATGGAGTTTGAATTTTTACTTCTGCATCAAAACTCCAAAGTACTAAGTCAGCTGAAAACATTTCAGTGAGACAGATTTCTTGTAGTTTTCTTGTTCCACCTGGAAGCAGTATGAGCAAAATATGCTGAATTCTGTTAGTGAAGATCTGGATCTTCAGTTCCTGTGGGTAGTTAGTCCACCCAAAATGTGATTACATTAGAGCAAGATATCTGTCACTCTTGATCTTCCCCACCTGGGCAGCTTCTGAATTATGCAACTTGCATAGTATATTTTATTTTATTTTTAGTTCAGTGCAGATCTGAAAAAATAAGTGTTTTGTATAAAGGGTTAGTAGGTATATGGATCCCAAGTTCCTTGAGCTGTATTTGAGGGTAGTTCTACAGCTGAATATGAGGAGGAACTGTAGAAACTACTCAGAGCCAACAGTAAGGAAGGAACAAAAAGCTTGAATAACTGGGAGAACATATAAGGGAAGAAAGCGGAGATAGAAAGTACCCTAAATCTTTGATCTATGAAATGAAAATTTTATTCCACCTTTTTTATTAGGCATTTAAATTCATGTTAATTATTAAGAGCTTCAGATTCAAGCTAGAAATATCTGGTAAACTAGAAGCACACTGTACGTATTTCAAAAACGTGTGGATTTCAGCACTCTGGACAGGGATTCGATTCTGCCGCTGCGGATGTACGCCGCGAGGACACTGAAGTGGCGGGTTCAGGCTCTCCTGCGTGTGGATAACTGTATTCATCATGTGATGCTACAGAGGGAGACTACATTCCGGTCATTGTTTCCTGGACACAAAGGAGAAAAAATTCTTATGTCTTAGTAAATTATTTCAGCTTCTTTTCGGGACTGCCTACATCTTTGTGTACTTGCTGGCTTAGGCTGTGCTGACTGTCTGGTAGAAGGTGGCTAGGACTAAGTAGATAAGTATGGAAAGACTGTAGCTATAAATTACCCCAGAGTCTGGGTCAAGTGCTTGATGGTGCACATGAACACGTAGCCTAGCTCTAAACTATTGAATAGATTTACATTCTAAACTTTGAGGAATGTTGCCCCTTGCCCTCTTTCTTCCTTCTCTGTCATAGAGATTCCTCCGTTACTCCTGAAAGACCCTGTCTTAATCTAGTTAAAGAAATAAGAGAATTTTCAGTGGAAAAGTCCACTGCACGGAAGGGTCTTGTATAAAGGTGAACTGCCTAAACTGAATCAATTATTCAGAAATTATCTTCCCCTTCTGAAAATTAATCTTATATCAAATGAGGGTAGAAATAGGAGAGGATCCACGGTAACATCATAAAATGCCTTCAGTCTAACAGTGCAAGGGTCCTTCTTCCTCCTTCTTCTGGCTCTAAGAATAATTAATCTTCTTGAAATTAAATCTCCCCTGCCAGAATTATAGCACTCTTTACTTCCTTAGTGTGTTTTATCCTGAAGAGGCAGCTTTTATTTCTCTGCCATAGAACTGGAATCTAATGTCTTCAACTTCAGTTGGGTGTTCATCATACAGCTCATGGTACAGCAACAGAATTCATTATACAACAAGCAAGGTCTACATCAGGCAGGGCTTAGCAAGGTCTACATCAGGCAGAGCTTTGGAGCAGATGACCTCCTGATGTCCTTTCCAACTGAATTTATTCTATGACTATTTTCACCATCTGTTTCTCCAACTGTCTAGACAAATAGAGGGCCCTCTGGAAGGTGCCAATCTTCAATCTCCTTTCATGGCCTATCTAAGAGCCAGAAGGATAATGTGTCTCATCACACTGTTATAGAAAACAAATAATTAAAAATGCTTTTTGTTTCTTATATCCTGATGTATTTAACCGGTGCCCGTGCCTGCCTTGAATTAGGAATCTGCCTTGAACATTACATTTCTTTGAGCAGGAAAGGGCTTTTCTTGTCTGTTTCTTAGCTCATTGCTAATGTTGCCAGATGCATAACGTTCTTTTTCAGATGGCCTGAGAGAAAGGAAACATAGTTTCTATATAAAGGAGGTTTGATAAGAAAAAAAAAAAAAAAGGTGGTTGAGGTAAAGACTGTGGAAGAGATGTGGTTTTCACATCCAAGAGAAAATTATGATCAAACTCAATATTTGAAAATGCTGCATGCCATGAAAGTGGTTCTTCAGTATGCTGATGATGGAAGGGAAGAGGAGGTGGAAGGGTAAGAATGATGTGGAGTATGAACTTTAAAGAGTGAATCAGGAAGTCTGTGTCTGTTCTTTGATAGATTTTTGGCTGTAACTGACAGCCAAAAGAAAAAAGAAAAAGAATAAACTCCCAAAGGCCAAAAAGGGAAAATGCAAGGGAGGTATTTTGGTTGGTTTCTTCTGGTAACAGGGCTGAAATCAGTAGGAGTTTTTCTGTGAATTTCTGTGAGAGTAGGACTATGTCCTAAAGGACTCCTACAAGCACGTTTTAAAACATTTGCGTTGAATGCTAAAAACAAGATATAAAACTCTACAAATAGTAACTGTCGACTCAGAAGAAGGAATATATCCTAGTGAGACATTTCATACCATGTGTGAAGCTGCCTATTTCTGGCAATTTTGTCATCACACCCAGACAAATGGTGGTAATAGCCAAATGTAAGAATAATGACTAATACAAAATCTAAAGTGAGCATCCTCTAGTTTTTCCATATGGCTATGATCAGGATTAGATTCCTTCCAGAAATGTCCAAACTACGTTAAGTTTTCTTTGAGCTATAGCAACATACAAAATGTTGAGTTTTACTGTAAAATAAAAACTGCTGAAATGTTCTGTAAAGAATCATCTTTCTTCCTTTTTTTTTTTACACTAATACATTTAATCTAATCAGATTAAATGAATAAGAGTAATGCAAAGCTTTGATAAAAATTTAATCTAAAATATATGGACTCAAGATACACAATTTTTAAAACTTTTGCTCCTGTAGGAGTACACGATAAAGTAACAAAACACAACTTTGGTGATTGACATCTTTATAAAACTTAAGCCAGCTACACAAGAGAGATGGACAGTGTGAAAGATCCTTAATTTTAAACAGGATTAGGTTTTTTATTCAGAATCTCATCTTCTCTTCTACTCCTAGAAAGCGTGTGATCTGTGAAATCCCACAAAAGTAGCTGGAGGCTGGGAAGATAGTATAAAGAATATCCACGTTGCTTGCTTTGTGCGTGTGTACACTTCATTACGAACTGCTGCGGTCACAGTCACCACACAAATTTTTGGTCAGACTCAGTATGTTCATTTTTATATTCCACACCAGGCTTGTCAAAGGTAGGCAGGTCTGAAGAACATGGCTAAGTTTCTTATCTTTGAATAAATGCAGGGCTTTAAAGAACTAACCCGTTGATCTGAAAACAATATACAGCACTAAATAGTTTTACCAGTGCTGTAATTTCATTTCATGAAGCCTTTTTGATGGCTGTAGAGTTAAGCAAAGAGTAGCTGCTTAATGATCATTCTTTTTAACTCTAAGCTTGCATGTTGGTGCTTTTGAAAGATAAAATGTTTAAGTAACATGCTGTCAAATATCTATAGTAAATTATAAGGTTTGGCAGCAGAAAACATTAAATCGGCATTTATTTTTGAATGGCTCAGAGGTGTTTTATTGTAAGAGAATGTCAGGCAAATAAAAGGAAAGGTCAAAGGGAGATCTTTCCTTTTAATAGCTAAAGAGTAAATATCTTAGTAAATCTTAATAGACTTATGGAACTCTGATGCTTTAAAAGTTAATCCATTCTAGGAAAACCCTAAGGATATAGCATTCTCACTGCTTCCAACAGCATTCCTCACAGCTGCTAATAACATAGGTTGCATGTTACTTGGATCATGTGAAATTCTTCCAATAGTGTTTATTACAGACTCTTACATGGAAGTAGTAGTATGTGGGCTAGCTTGGGGGAGAGAGAAGACTCTCTCCCACCTCTCATCTCCTGGCTGTTTTCTACATAAACTGAGACCTGCCATAATGTCTTGACCCCAGCACTAGTGTGCTATCTTTGCTACTGTTGTACTAGTAGAGTACAAGATTAGCAGAAATAGGTATAGAAAATATTGTCATGTAAATCTGTCCCACCTGCACATCAGTCAAAAAAAAACAAAGTGGTCAACCAGGAGGTAAGAGCTCTGTGTACTGTCTGTACTCACTGAGGTCCCTGGGGGCCAGTGTACCCAAGACCTTACTTCTTATGACCTAGTTCTGCACTTTATCCTGTAGATGCTTAGGCTTGCAGCTACATGTTCTTTCTGGTTCATACTGAAGTGAAGTAACCCCTCCATCTTCAGTGAAATTGTTCAGAACATGCAACAACAGTTGCTCACCCTTCTTAAGGAGAAAGAAACGCACAATTTGATTCTCATTGTGTTGGTCAATAGTCTAATTCTAAATCAAAATGGAATAATTATTTTCTTCAAGTTAATATGGTTACATATCTATCATTCTACTTGGGACATTCACTCTGTCATGCATAGAAACTTAAATAATACAGACTTCTATCCCGGTCTGTCTCAGCTGAGGAAGCACTGTGCTTTTAGGTATTGTTGTGGTACGTCTCAGGTTGGCCTATAAAAACACCTTAAAATTGTTATATAATTAGAAGGACTATAAAGACTTCTAGGGAAGACTGTAACCTATTCAATACCAGCTGCTGTATCTCTTTATTCAGTTATCTCACACAAAGCAGTTTGAAATGTAAGTATTTTCATTTTTGTGTTCTATGGAAATTTTCTTAGATAATGAAAAGTAGTGGGAAGTCAGTGCAGTAACAGAACTTGCCTGTACTAACTGCTTGCTCCCATTTACTTGTATCAAAGCACTTTTATGGATCTGTGATTACAAATGGGATACTCAAATTAGCCTGCTTTAAAACACACAAAGTAGTAGTAGGTGGTCACTGTTTGGAGTTCCCCAAGAAGTGAAGGACACATTTAACTGAGGAATAAAGGGCAAATTAGTGGTTACAAAGGGGTGTGAAAATAGCTGTTTCCAATCTGGTCTGATGCAGATGGATAGGTAGCTTTCTCTTTAACTAGTAACATACTAAGTTTTATCAGTGTCTATTCACAGACTTTTCTAGATAAAGACCTAAATGTTTCACAAAGTTTCAGAGACACTTTGATTTCAAATTTTCACTTGCATGTTGAAAAGGGTGACATGGAAGCTTTCTATCTGGTAATCTTTTTCCAGAAACTGTTCATAGCTAGAAAAGTATAAGGAAAAAAACCCCACCAAGCACCTTTATAACATGCTTTAGCTATCTTTGCTTTGTTTAAAACTTTATACACTCAATATGTCTCTACTTAATTTTAAATTAATTGTGAATAATCCCAACATTGTTAAGGTCTATCCATTTAAGAGAGAAGGTTTTTTAATGTTGACAGCGTATGATTGTCTATAAATTAAGTTTATAGGTGATTTACTTTATAGCTTGATAGGGTATTTTTTGCTTCAGTTTCCCTGTCTATAAAATACAAATAAAAGTACATCACTGTAAATCTCCAATAAGGATTATTTTATAAAATTTATTAGGGATTGCCATGGTTTAACCCCAGCTGCCAGCTAGGACCACACAGCTGCTTGCTCACTTCCCCCCAGTGGGACATGGGAGAGAATCTGAAAAGTAAAAGTTAGAAAACTCGTGGGTTGAGAGAAAGATAGTTTAATAGGTAGAGCAAAAGCCACACATGCAAGGAAAGCAAAATAAGGAATTTATTATTTACTTCCCATCAGCAGGCAGATGTTTAGCCACCTCCAGGAAAGCAGGGCTCCGTCACACATAATGGTTACTTGGGAAGACAAACGCCATAACTCTAAATGTCTTCCCCTTCCTCCTTCTTCCCCCACCTTCATATACTGAGCATGACATCACAGAATCATAGAATCTTCTAGGTTGGAAGTGACCTTTAAGATCGAGTCTAACCGTCAACCTAGTACTGCCGAAACCACCACTAAACCATGTCCCTCAGCACTACGTCTACCCATCTTTTAAATACCTCCAGGGATGGCGACTCAACCACTTCCCTGGGCAGCCTGTTCCAATGTTTTATAACCCTTTATGTGAAGAAATTTTTCCTAATATCCATCCTAAACCTCCCTTGGTGCAACTTGAGGCCGTTTCCTCTTGTCCAGTGCCGAGTACAGGGGGATAATCACTGTCCTAGTCCTGCTCACCACACTATAGCTGATACAAGCCAGGATGCCATTTGCCTTCTTGGCCACCTGGGCACACTGCTGGTTCATATTCAACCAGCTGTCAACCAACACACACCCACCCACACACACCCACACTTTTTCCTCTGGGCAGCTTTCCAGCCACTCTTCCCCAAGCCTGTAGTGCTGCATGGGGTTGTTGTGACCCAAGAGCAGGACCCGGCACTTGGTCTTGTTGAATCTCATACCATGGAATATTCCTTTGGTCAGTTGGGGTCAGCTGTCCTGGCTGTGTCCCCTCTCAACTTCTTGTGCCCTCCCAGCCTGCTCATTGGCAGGGTGGTATGAGGAGCAGAAAGGCCTTGACTGCTTAGCAACAATTAAAAATATTAAAAATATCAGCATTATTCCCATCCTAAACCCAGAACGTAGTGCTATACCAGTTGCTAGCAAGAAAGTGAACTCCATCCCAGCCAAAACCACGAGAGGTTTAAGAAAGTAATTTAAAACTGTTCCTGAAGATATGTTTTCCAATTAATTTAAGATTTATAAAGTATCTAGGGATGAGGGTGTGCAAGGGAATATAGAGATTAAGGCTCTCTGTGTAGTGGGAGGCGACAAGGGCTGGCTATAGGAAGCTCAATACCTCGGCTTCATCCATGAGCTGGGAAATATTCATCCTTATTTTACTGATAAAAATGAAGAAATAAAGATGACGTGTTCACCCAGGTAGGTGGAAACTGTGGAAAACAGTAGTAAAACTAGCATGATATAGAGACTTGAGTTTAGCTGAATGATGAACAGCTTTGGTTGTAATGCTGTATAGTGTCTTTAGTGCTTCTCCTGATTTAGTGGGTTTGTTATGTTTTGGCATAGCACTCGTAACGTGACTACACACTTTCTGCAATTAACCCAATACTTTGCGGCACTGTTTGAATTCACTAGGTTGGATCTCTGTAAGTCTTTGGAATGATCTCCAGTTCATGGTTTGGTAATGACCTGCTTGTAAAACAATTCATCTGGTCAAAGTGGGAAATGAACCACTCCCCTAGTCTTTGCTACTCCTGATAGATCAAATAAGGTATGGTGGAATATGGTATATTCCATAGCAACAGAGTAAATGATTATACAGTAAGTTGTCCATTAGACAGTGAGATAAATGAAAAAATCACATTCTTAAAATGTTTGGCTGTATGAATGACTGAGTTCTGCTTGTCCAAAGGAATGTCTAAATAGGTTGTTTCAAAGATATGACTTGTAAGCTGATAGAGTGCAGGATGATTTATGAGGACAAAGCTTTTTAATATGTGTAAGTAAATGTCTAAAATCTAGAACTTTTCAGACAGAAGGAAAGTGAAAAAGTATAGGTTATTAATGACTTTAATTCATATATACCACCACTCGCTTTTTGTAATTGTGTCTCTCTCCCTTTTAAATCTCCTTTAGTAGCATTGTGGAAACAGCTTATTTGGTGCATAAATGGTCCTAACGTTTACAGCTATTTAAGTTCATTCTTAACACTGTGAGCAAGTCAATCAAGATTCAGACAAAGGTGTTACTGTCTCTAATGAGCTAGATAAAACCTGTAGAACTAGGTAAACAGACTTAGAGAAAATTGGAAACTTTTTTCCTCCTTCTTATTTCAATATCTTTCTAACTCAGGAGTTCAGAAATTGTGCTATACCATGTTAGTATTCTTCCAGCACAAAGTTCTAGCATTCTGGTATATTGAAAGCAATACTTCAGACTGCAATTTGTTCTTAGGTAAGAAGATTAATTTATATGCTGATTAATTTTCTGGGCTGGTTGTGTTCCTCTGCCTTTGTCATGTATCACTTGTTAGTAATCGATTTTCTTTAACCTCTGTACACCAATTCTGATGGTACATGAATTCATTTGTTTGCTTTATGCCCTTCATTTGTAACACTAACTGATATCTATATTCTGTGATGGAACTTGATCCTGGAAGGTGCCTGAATGCTCCTGATTTTTGCTGTGTTATGAGTGCTGAGCACTTAGCAGAACAAGGTAATTGGGAAATAAATATTCCTGTTTGAGCTGTTCCACTAAGTTAAATATCATTAAACAAGAGCTTATTTTTTTAAACAAAAGCCTACATATTCTTGCTGGTACCAGTCCATCTACTTGGAGCAGAAATTAATTTAGTAGCCTAGTCATATGGATCTGTCCATATGGAATTTTTTCATTTTGCAAGAAACATACTGTTTCTTATATGGCTGGAAGATGAATATATCAAGGCACTCAGAGTATCATGCTTCCCTTCTCTACCATTAGTTTCCTGCACTGCATCTAATTTAAAATAATGAACATGCATGTTTGTTAGATTTGATTTTGATCCCAGTCTAGCAAGTGGAATGAAGGAACGACCTATGAGAACTAATATCATCCATCAAACTAAAAAAACCCAAACTTGTTGATGCTGCTAAAGTTTGTGCTTATTTGATGAGTTGGGTCATGCCACTGTATGTGGGTTCTGTGGAAAAATAAGGTAGGTATCTGCTGATTATCCTTTCTGAGGGACACAGGGAAAAGAAAAAGCAAGGCTAATGGGTTACATTGCATTCCAGAAATTGGTGTGTGACTTAGTTTCCTTACTTCTGCATGCCAGGAAATTCTCAAGGTACTTTTCCGAAGATAAGTGAACATACTCATCATAGCTTACTTATGCCTGTTAAGTCTTTGTGTGAAATATTTCGTGAGGAAGTATGTAAATATTTTGACTGGTTGTGCCTTTATTTTCGGAGTGCATTGCAGATGACACATGAATGTATCAGGATGAAGCTGTGGCAGCAGAGGCATGTAAGAGATTGTTAACGTTTTTGAAATTATTTTTTTTCTTAATGGAGTCAGCAATAATAAAACCCACCATTATGCAAATGGACTAAAGTAGAATAACACATACCTAGCATAGGCATAGTAAGGCTAATGAGGGTGTGGTAGAGATATTTTTGAGACATTATTTATAACATGAGAGAAGACATATATGGTAACAACTTGTTTTCAGATCTGAAGGGTTGTTTTGTACTTTTTTTTTTCTACTTCTGGGCAGCAGATGTGTGTGGTTTTTTTTTTTTTTTTTAAAATGATCACGAAGGCTGACAAACATGAGGTATTTGCCAAAATAGAATGGTACATACGATATTGCATAGTTTTTATCTCATTTTCTTTCAAAGACATGAAGAAAAACATGATTTAATCAAATTAGTGTGTGTGTATGTAAATGTAAAGTAGTATACAAAGAAATGTAAGTGGTAAAGTAGCAGATAATAAATGCATGTAAGTACGTTTAAAAATTTTACGTGTCCAGAAGTCAGGTCTCATCCAATAGGTCACAGACACTACTGAGAAACGTAAAGTCTTCTAACTGCTTTATAATGATAAATGTTAACTTTGAAATCTTGGAACTTAAAGTGGAAGTTCAATATATTGCAACACAGTGTTTGCTCAAAATTGCAGATTCAATAACTAGGGAAATCATTCCGAAGAGGCGGTTAGGTCCTTTCTCATAGTCCATTGTAGGTTTAGACTTAGTGTGATATAATTTTTATACAAGCTATGAAGATTTAGCCAAGAGAAGCATTGTGAAATCCTTAGATTTTCTTTAATGTATATTTCTTTTAGCAGTGGTGGTAAAACCTCCAGTTATAAAAAAAAAAAAAAAAAAAGGTCACAGTTTTTGTGTTTAGCTGGCCTACTGTTTAAAATTTTGCAGTTTATTTTTATTCTAAATGTATCTACAGTTGGCTTCGTATCTTTGGTTCACATCACTGGGGAGGGGGACAGAAGAAAATTACAATGCTGCCAAATCTCTTTGTATACATACTTTCATGTGATCCTATAATCATCCCATTATCTTTTTGGCTCTGTAATAAATGGATTTAACTTTTAATTTTGTGCGGCGCATAGTTTTCTAGACTTCAGACTATTTTTGTAACTTCCTTCTGAACCCTTTCCAGTTTGTCAGAAACCTTTCTGAATCATGGAGAAATGAATCAGTAGAAGCCTCACTAATGCCAGATGTTGCTATTAAATCATTTCCTTACTCCTACTTGATGTTTCCTAGATTTTGTGTCCAAGGTCCATGTTAGCCCACTTAGAGCACTGCAGTAAGAACATGTTTATTTCAGTTAGTTTCTTTGCATTATTCTTGGACTTGTTAGGTTTTTTCCCTTTTGCCTTTTAGATTTAGAATAGGAGTAGGCCACTCAAAACATTATCCTATAACATCGGAGAGCACTTAAGCAGATGCTTAGTTTTCTGTTGACACAAAAGAGATTTGTACGTACCCTTAAACTGCATGCTTAAATATTGTTCTGGATACATTATATCTGCTGGGCTGAATTTTGAGGTCAACTGATTAGTATTTTTATCATAACATTTGCATTGTGATATGGCAATGAATTATTAATATACGGAAATTAAATATAAATCATAGTGATTTTTTCCCCCCACCTCCCAAATATTCCTGTGAATCTTAAAATACCCTTTTGAATTGTCTGCGTTTAAAACCTTGTCCTTATTTGACTTCCTTACATGTTGAAAGCATTAGTTGTCTGGCAAAATTTTAATGAAGAAGCAGCAAACAGCATTTGTCTCTGCAGCAGAAAGCATGTGACACTTCTTCATTTAAAATTCTCTTCATGTGCTATCAGACAAATTCACACATCGTATTATTCAGGATGACCTTAGTGAAAGTTCTTTATGTTACTTCTCAAATTTTGTTGTCGTCTTTTTGTGGTGTTTGCATGTGCATCTGTAAAATAGCACGTGTTCATAAAGATGTTTTTCTCTATTTTGAGAAATAATGAGTGCTTTAGTTTGCAGAGGTCTCATTTGTTCACAGCTACTTGAATACTTAAGGGTGTTGAAAACTGTGTTTTTAGTCTAGCCCTCGCCCAAGGAAAGGAAAGGCCGTTTTACTGATGTAGTTTCCTCTCTGTCTGGAACTGCACTGGCTATTCTGAAATTTGATATTTTATTATTATTTGCTTAAAATAGTGTGTTTACTTCACTTTTTTACTGAATAAAAGAGCAATAATTTGACGGTGTGGAAGAAGTTTGTGTGCAGCTCGTGGCAGTGGGGAGGGATTTGCTTATAAATAAAAGGCTAAAAACCATCCTCAACCTAAATCCTGAAATGTAAGAAAGAAATGCTGAAATATCTCATGTCACAAATGCTCATTATGAATGTATAGGTGACTTATGCAAAATGTTGTTTCGATGAGTGCATCACTTCAAAGATTTAACAAAAGTCCGTGTTACAAAACCCGTAATTTCCTAATTGTGTATTTTTCCCTCCCATTGAATCACTTTGTTTACCTTTTCCTTGTTTAGCAGCCTGATTTGTTCCTTTTATCAGTTACATCTGTACTGCACACAGCCACTTGACCTACTGAGTATTTATTCTTAGTGCCTAGTAACCCCTAACAAACATTTTTATTGCATGTTCTGTCTAAATTTCTCAACTAAGACTTTTTGTTTCTTCACTTTTATCTATTTAAGAGGAGAATACGCGATGAAGGCTCTGAGCTTCTATTTGTTGTTCATTGGGATCCTTTCTGTAGAAAACAGTTCATTATCTCCTTTGAGGGAATTTATTGTTTTTATCAGAAAATGTAAATTTGCTACACTAGGGACATCTTTTTCACTGTAAGTTTGCTCTTTATAGACCACATTTTTCTTTAAGAAGAGTACCAAATTGTGTTCTGGAATTAACTGCAAAGGAAGAAAAACAATAGCATTCTTTCTAAGTATAATTTAGTATGATTAATTCAGGAACTGCATGAGTTGTTGTAGTATGTTCTTGTAATTTCTCAAATGTGTGTTTTGCTCCTTCCCACTCAAAATTGCTTTAGCAATGCATAGATTTAGGTGGAGAAAACCTATTCTAAATATCTCTGAATCTGCTGATGTGTACAGGCTTATACAGCTTTTTCATTAAGGGTTCTTGGTGACTTAATCTAGGCAAAACCAATAGTTTTCTGTTTACTGTTGTCTGTGATTCAGTTACCTGTCTGCAAACGTGGTAACAATGCTGCTTTTTTGCTGACTTTATGTTGCATTGGTGGACTACAGCTTAGTTAATATCTGTGTAGTGACACTTAGAATTCTACCTAGGTCATTTCTAGGGTCTTGTAATATCTGTCATACAAATAGGTTATTATAATAAGATTATTAGTAGTAATGGATTATTAATAATCCTTTTTTTTAAAACAGGACTTCAGACTAAGTAAAATGAGTGTTATGGTATGTTTTCTGCACTCTAAAGGTGGATGGAGCCCCAAAAGTAGTGTAAACAATATGCTAAAACTTGTATGTGTGGGATTTGCAAGCAGACTTCTACTAGCGTTTTAAAAGATCACTAGTCTCTTTGTTTTGTTTTCTTATGTAATCATGAGCATTTGAGACAGCTTTGCTGGAATTTGGCATTACGTGGACACCTGTTTCGCCTAACAGTGGATGTGGATCTACAGTAAAAAAAGTGTGCTCCAAGAGCTAAAACATAAGGAAACTTGGGAGGCTTTGGTTACTTATCTGAGGCTCTATGTAACTTTGAGCTGTGCTGTAGAAACCATATGTAAATAGGGGTAAAGCTTCTGGTTTGGTTTAGTTGTTTTGGGGTTTTGGGGGTTGTGGTGGGGTTTTTCATGTTTTTTTTTGTGGGCATGTTGGGGTTTTTTTTTGTTTGGTTGTTTTTTTTTGGTAGGATCTGGAAAGACTAGTTCACTCCTGAACAAGTTATTTCTAGGCTGAAGGAGAAACCTCTGTGCTAAGTTGCGCTATTCGTGCAGGGAATAGAATGACTGTTCTTGCATTGTACAAGGAAAAAGTCTGGATGAGGGAGGTGCCATACAGTTTAGCAAATCCTGTCTTTGTGTGAGTTTCCCATATCACAGAAGATGCATGATCTTGGCAAGATGAATGGAGATGTGAATAAGCAATCTTTTCGTGGTGAGCATGCATTTCAACTCTTCATGGTTTAAGAGAAAGGATTTATTTTCCCTTTCTTTTGAAGATGCCAAGCAAGCACCCTGAGGTTCATGTATACTCAAGTTAGATGCAAGTATTATTTTCTTTTTGTTTACTATAGAAGTGTATTTTGGGTTTTATTATTTTATAAAGCACCATTGTTAAATTTGTTTGCAGCTTTCATAAAAAAAAAATCTTGCAATGACTGATTTGAGAGACATGGAGAAAGTATTGCATTGAGTCAAACTTTTTTCTAAATGTAAGCTAACGCTTTCCTTGTGGAAACAGAAGCTTTATGGTTTTCTTTGATCCTTGCTATAAAATGTATGTATTGTGTGTATGTATAGGTGTACCTCTGTTAGATGGAATTTCTGAGGTAGAATGAATAACACTGAAATGCTATTGGAGGGCAAATATAATTAATAGGAATATGCTGTAGTGACTGAAATGGGTGAAAATATAAAAATCTTAAGGAACAATTAGTAATTGCCTCTGAGAGGATTATATAAGCAGCAATAAAGCTAGGTGGCAGTCTCTTCTCTATTGTTTTAGAACTGTTTTATCCCATTCTGGGATAAGCTAGAGGTAATATATACTAATTAATCTTTCTAATATTTCCAGTAATTAGGGAATTCTCTGTAGTCTTTGGGTTTTTTTCACATAGTTAGCTATACTAATGGTTAAAAATGTCAATTCTATATTTGTCTAGATCCATATTGCAGTTACTGGTGCTTGTTAAAAGAGACTGAAGAACTCCCTTTTATTAGGTTACTAATCCCCATGTAGCTACTTAACAGTAATCTACACATTAGCACGTAATCTATACATTAGATCAAATCACCTCTTAACTTTTTCTTTGCTAAGATAAATAGATTTAAATCCTGGAACCCCTCTCTGAGGCATGTTTACCAATCTTCTAATTGGTTTTGTTGCTCTTTTCCAAACTTCTTCTCATTCCTCAGCAGCTTTCATTTATTGGAATACTAAGTCAGGACATGATTTTTTGATTGTATTCCTGTAGCTCTCATCAGATATTAGCTTTCCCCTCTTATTCAGAGTTCCAGTTTAGGCATCTTTGGCTCTTATTTGTGCTTTTCATCACAGCTGTATGTTGTAGCTGATGATATTGATGAATGATTAGCCAAAACTTTTTCAGCTGTTGCATCCCTGATAATTACCTGATTTAAATTCTCCACCTGTATCAAAGCTTTTTTTTTCTTGAACCTGATTAACCCCCAAGATTGCTCTTCACTGGTCCTCCTTATTAACTGTTTCCCAAAGCTTTGTTTCACCTTTGAGCTTTATCACTCCTGATTTTGTTGTTGGTGTTTTTTTCCTCCCAAGTCATCAATAAAAGTATTAAGGACCACATACACAAGAATGGACTTTTGCAGATGTGTACCCATTTAGCAGCAGTTGTGCTTTAAGATTTGAGACTTCTCCACTTAAACACAAAGTTAAAAATAAATGCTGTTGTTTGGTATTGTAGTAGATAACAATGTAATTATTGGAGAACAATATCTATCAAACATTCCATTTCCATAAACTCTCTCTAATAGGAAGTAATTATACTACTCTTTAATTGTTCTCCTTTTTTTGTCCATAATCAGTGTCATGTGAGCAGTTTAACAGATGTATTCTTCAACAATTCGTGTTTACCCATTAAATCTTCATGATTTTTTTTTTCTCCACTTCCAACTCTTAGTATTTTGTTGTCCCATTTAGTGTGGAACATAACACGTTTATGGCTGAGAGAACATCTTTCTTTTCATGGGTATTCTCTAGTAATGTTAGTGCAGAAAGGAAAGAGTAATAATTCAAAATGGTGTATTTTTTTTTAACAATACACATTTTTATACTAACCTTCTAAAATTTCCAGAAATAACGTTAAGTTAGAGAATTCCTGAACTTCCAGCACTCCCTTTTCCTTTCTGTATTTAGTGTTCATTTGAGAGCAATATAATACAGATTTAATCCATCCCTTTCCCTTTGCTATGCCTTTCATCTCTCTGGTTCAGCAACTTTTACTTCAAAAGTTTTCCACTTTCTTCTGAAGTGTTTGCACTGCTTATCTTTAATAGTAGCCTGAACTACGAGACAGACCAATACAACTGTAGTCAGAGTACTGCATCTTTCCAGTTTTCTGTATATATTAAAACCAGATATATTTCCATGTTTTTATGTGAGTCCTTCTTTCCATTTTTTTTTTTGTATGACAACTTCAGCTTTTTTTAAGGCCCTGGAAGTATATTTGCAGGTCTCTTATGGTCTTCTGGAAGCATATACTACATACTTCTGGAATAATGTGTACAATCGAAAGCCTGTACTGCAAGACTGACAATTACTGTATTTTCACAAAAGTTTTGCCCAGGTGACTACTTCAGCAGAATCAGTTGATTGCTTCAGTAATTGCTTACTATTACAGAAATTTAGGGGCTGCATTACTCAAAAAAAGTAACTGAAATAGTAGTTGCTTCCCAAAGGTGTTTTATAATAGCACATTGCTGTGTACTATTTGTTTTCAGCAGACTATTCCAAATCCAGATGAAACATTAAATGTGTGTGTGGGAATATAATAGTGCCAGTTCCCCTAACTATCATATTATATTATCTTTTTACACATTTGGTTTAGCCCCACTGCATCTCAGGCTTCTTGTTCTTTCTAGCTCTAATTCTAATTCTCACAAGTGGTTTTTACAGACTTATGTCTCTGATCTCCATTTTGTTTTAAAGTGTAGAAGTCCACAAGCTTTTCAAAAGCTTAGTCTCTAATAGATGTTTTACAAAATTCTCTTCCATCTCTTTTCATAAAGAAATGAAATCTCACAGAAATTTTAATCATGCAAAAGACTACAGTACTCTGTGTGTGTCCTTTATCACAAACTAATGATTTGCCAGTTAATTGTTTACTGCCGTTCTACGTTGTTCCTCTAGCCTTCAAGAAGACGTACAGCTGTACTCAAAATTAACATTCTTGTCAAATCTGCACATTTGTGCAATATTTTTTGTTGTGAGGAGTGTCCATCTGCACCTTTCATTCTTCTGTGTTCTCATTCTCCCTCCACTTAAAGGCACAAACTAATTTCTGCAGTGATAGCTGAGGAAGATAGCTAGTAACTTACGGGTTACGTTCTTGGAAAAGATCCAAGGACATGTGCTTGTGTGATAAAACCAAACAAAAAAGTGACGTGTATTTTGAAGATTATTCTGTAACTGTTAGTAAATCAATATGTGCAAAATTTTGTTATGCAAAATAAGTTAAACACAGTGGTTCTTGAATGAAGGATTTACCTGCTTTGGACATCCTAATATGCCCACAGCATCACTTGAACAGACGTTTTCATAATAATGGATTCTCTCTCCCCATGCTCTTTAGATAGATGGAAACAATCATTCTGTTCTTTACCACAAAAGCAAATTAAACACCGATTAACGTTCTACTTCTGGTTTATCTGTCAGGCTGTTAATCTTAGAATATCCAAGGTTCGTTTTATTTTCAACCTGTCAACAAGTGAGAAACATACCTAGAGCCCACATTGCATTTTATTTTGCTCCCTCATTTGCTCTTAAAAAAGAATGTAAAGATTAATTTTATTTGAATCAGAAAAACCTTTTCCATGAGACTTCAATTTCATAAAGAAGCAATTATTTTATAACACATGCATGTGAAAGTAAATGATGTAACCCATATTTCTTCCTTGTTTATGTGTAACATAATCACAAAGATACAGTTCTAAATGTATTTCTGTTTTGTATGTCTGCACCTTTCCCTCTATGTTGTTGCTTTAAAGTCTTCCTGAATAGTCCAGCCAGCTGTCCCTTAATGTCCCCTGGGTTTTTTTACAGGTCCTAAATAAATGGTAAATTGTCTATTTTTATCTTGATTCAAGAATTTGTGGGCCTGTCTCGTTATGCTTCACAGTCCAGAGAGTATGTAGGTTGACACAGATCTCCTTGTTTTATGTAAATGCATTTTCTTTGCAAATGAAGGAATGTTATATGGAGTCTTCTCTGAAGACTTATAAAGCTGCTCATAGCTTGTGTGTGAGTGCTACTGACCAAATATATTGCCTAGTTTCCCTGAGTTGACTTACACAGAAGACAGGAAGATGTATAGACAATATGTTGAATAAACGTACAGACATCATCGTGACTTTGTATATAAGAAATTCTGTGATAGGTTGTATTCTTAGTACTGCTACGACATTCAACAAAAAATAATTTTTTAGTTCTAATACTCTGTAACAGATTCTTCATAAGTATAGCAGAGACCATTTTAAAGAGCTTTTGGTGAGGTGCTGTGTGTTAGTCTGGGAACTGAGGGATGAGGACCTAAAATTGCTTTGAAGCTGCAGAGATTTGATTGTAGATATCCAAAGTACCAAATATTGACAAATACTCAGGGAAAATCTGTGCAAGTAAGACTGGGTTATAGTTTTGCAAGTCATTAATTGTGACTGCAAAACAAGGTCTTGTAATACAGGCTGAAATCCACCCAAGCTGCCTGTCAGTAAGGAAAATATGTCTCATATCTCGTAGTCATGAACATTCCCATGCAACGTATTCAGGTCAACTTAATCAATGAAAGACTAATTTCTTTCACTGTTCCCTGAAAGTTGTATGCTGAAGCTGAAAATATACATGCTTATTTCAAAACGCTGCACCTTTTGAGGCCTACAGGTCATTATGCTCCCTAAGTTCTTTTTTATGTTGTTTTTTCTTTTTTCATTTCTGAAAGCTATCTGCATTAAAAATATCTGTGAAACTTGGATAATGGAAAGAGCAATATATCCTGGAAGAAAAATGAAATGTAAGATATTTTAAGCTAGTTGCAGAAATAAATGTTGAGTGGTTTTCTTATTTTGCTTCTCTCACCTATTGGAGCCTAAGCTCTTGAATCTGGTTCCAGAGTGAAACTGCTATTCCATCATTTCACACAGAATATTAACATAGGTGTAAAGTGAGAGAAGTTTGATGCTTTTAAGGTTACTCATATATGGCAAAGAATTGTGTGTATGCCTCTGAATTTATGAAAATTGTACTGTTTATGAAATAGGTGAGACTGTGTATATACATAAAATGCAGTGTTACCTGAACAAGGCAAAAAGATGGAATGTTAAGTTTGTGCTGTTGTGGGTGTGGAACTGCGTATTTAAACTTGCAACTACCAGGAGTCTTAATATGAACTCCAGAGCTTATTTCTAGGAATGATATGTAGTGTGCTCCAGACTAACAAAGTGAAAGTGAAATATTTTTCTGTGTATGTTGACTTAGCATGATTAAAGTGAGATTTAATAATTTAAGATGTGTGTTTGTGGTTTTCTAGGGGTATTATGTAACTTTTCCCCAGCACCTGGAGAGCATGGAGGTGGATAAAACCTCCAGCATATCAGATGAGGTAATGAAACAGAAGGCCTCTTCTCTCCATTTTTTTTTTTTTTTTACATTCCAACAAAGTGCATGTTCAACAAGCAGCAGATGTAGATTATATCATCAAACAGGATGCTGATTGAGACTGAATGTTCATATAACAGTTTATTGTTTCAGGGGCATCTTTCCTGGTCTGTTATGCATCTCCTTTCACTGATAGTGGATACCTGGAGTTCTGTACCTTTTTGCAACATAATATTGCAAGTACATTCATGGCAACTAAATTTTCTTTATTTTCTCCTTAAAGGTCCCTTTTTTCCTCTGATAATTTCCAAAAGCTCCTGGTGTTAAAGACCTTATAGAATGCTTTTCATTTGAGGAGCTGTCTTAAATTCCATGGTCAGAAAGTCTGCTTGACATAATAGAATGTATTTTGAGAGGGTAAAAATTGGCATAGGCACTTAATTGTATAGTAACTGAAGTCCTGGTCCAGTTGTCTAAATAGAGAGAATTGTTTGAAAACACTAAAGAAAAGGTTTAATCGCTTTTTATTTCCATGGAAACTGTATCAGATATTATATCTTTCCTTTCTGTTGCCTTTAATTACACCGTGTTTCTTTCCCCTTTCATCCTGATTTTCAATGTGGTTATGTGTAAGTCTATGGCAACTTCTTATGCAATTAATGGTATATAATAAACATCAGCAAATAAGTACAAATGCTCTTTTTGCTTAAAAGGTTAGTGAAAAGCTAGCTGTGGTAGTTGTCTAGCTGCAGCAATACAGAATATGCCAGCTCTATTTTTTATCGCCATCTCAACAAAACCTCTCTTTGGAAGTAGAGGAGGAGGTACTTGACCACTGCTTCAACAAAACAACAACAAAAAAGGCTGGGGGCACAAAAAAAGACACCATTATAGTTAGACCTACAGAATTTATGAGAAGATGTATTCTGGGGAGGGAATTCCCAAGAAAATTAAAAAAAAAAAAAAAAAAAAACAACAAAACAACCAAGGAATTTTTGAGTGGGTTGGGTGTAAATTGTAAAAGAGCAATATGGGATAAAAAGGGGAAACTAAACGTAGCTCCAATAATCCTATTATAACAGAGAGGTCAGAGTAGCTGGCAGGTGAGAGCATATGGAAGAGAGTAGTTCAGGCAAAGAAGTACTACCTAGGACTGTATCTAGAAGTAGGATTGGTAGAAATGTTCTCTGGAGTAGCCAGGGAACTATCAATAAGACTGAGAAATCCCCTTGTTTTGTTATGTTGCAGTTATGAACCTAAAAACACAGAAGTCCAAGGTGAGACTGATTTCTTAACTGTCAACTTAGTTGCAGTGCAAGCCTTAGGCTAAAATACCTTCTTAGCTTTTAAAAGTAAAAATATCTAAAAGGTTTCCTTAAGAAAAAAAAAGAGAGAGAGAAAAAGGGCGAAACAGGTTACTTGCCTATAGGTTAAGAATACATGCTCCAAGGAATTGTGTGTTTGTTAGAATGGTCTGACCTCCTGCCTCTTAAAAATAATAAATGTGTCATGGAGGTTACTAATTGCTAAATAAGTTGGAGAACGTTTCTAATCCTGAAGCATTTCTGGATAATGAGTCTGATGGTATGTATGTTTCATTAAGAATCGAGGCATGTCTAGCTCAGACATTTGAGCCAAGAACACAAACACAAACACCCTGCATTCCCAGGGCGCAGTGACTAATACTTCCAGTGAGATCTCAGCATTCCCTTTATAGATCAGGTGTTAATGTACACTGACATTCCAACTTGCAGCACTGAAAATTAATATCAATATGGTGGGCTAAATAAAGTATAACTCTGGTGCTGCAAATACGTTTGGGATGAAAGACAAGTATTTTAAAGCTTTTCTGCTAATGTTGAGTCAAAGTCTTTGATGCTAAAAATAAAAGATTAAAAACCTTCATGAGATTGCAGATTGTTTATCCCTGTATAGATATGCTCAAGTGAAACAGACCACTATACTACAGTAGCTGAATTGCAAAAATGAACCCATAAAACTAGATGGTGGACAGCAAGTTTTATTCCAGTCTTTGTGATTTATGAGACTTCCTCTGTAGCGTGTCTCTTAAACATCAGTGATAATCTACATCTCCAAGTCTCTTTCTAAAGAGTGGGTGATAGCAGCGTCTCTCAGTAGGTTGAATATAATTACTGGCTTCCATCTTTTCATTTGGAAAAATTTTAGTTTATTCCGAAATTTTAGTTTATTGCAGTAGTATAGAGACTTCCCTTCCTTTTTCTCTTCCACCTGTTTCACTCTCAGTACTTCCCTTGACACCTTCATATGTGTATAAATTACACACTCAGACTAGAGTTTAATATTTCACCTGAAGTTGTAGGGGAACTCTATAGTGAGGTTTTCTGGTTTTGTTCATGGGGAGTGACGGCTTTGCCAATTCCCAAATCAAATTCTTTTTGAAATCAACTTCTCTCCCTCTGCCTGGAATATTGTAATATCTAGCCACTTGTTTGCTCTTGCTTTCAGGTTTCCTCATTTGTTGAAGATACACATATCTTCTCCAGATGTTGACTTGCATTTTCATATGTTCAATGAATGTTCATATGTTTCAATACTTTTCTGTTCAGGTATTTAACTTCTTTAGGTCCGCCTTGTTTCTTTTATTCTCCTATTTATCTGAACTTGTTGGGATCCTCCCTCCTCATGATATTTTTAAGGCAAGTGCAGTATTACTCTGATAAGTCAGGAATCGGTATCACTCTACAATTACTCAATTTGTTGCTTGTTGTTTTCTTTCATTTTCTCTTGAGTTATTCACATGAAACCTTAGCTACAAGTGGATCAGTGACCACAGGCTGGACCGATCGGCCGAGGCCAATGGTATGAGGTTCAACAAGGCCAAGTGCCGGGTCCTGCACTTGGGTCACAACAACCCCATGCAGCACTACAGGCTTGGGACGGAGTGGCTCGAAAGCTGCCCGGCAGAAAAGGACCTGGGGGTATTGGTGGACAGCTGGCTGAACATGAGCCGGCAGTGTGCCCAGGTGGCCAAGAAGGCCAATGGCATCCTGGCCTATAACGAATAGTGTGGTGAGCAGGACTTGGGAAGTGATCATCCCCCTGTACTCGGCACTGGTGAGACCCCACCTCGAGTACTATGTTCAGTTTTAGGTCCCTCACTACAAGAAAGACACTGAGGTGCTGGAGCATGTCCAGAGAAGGGCAACGAAGCTGGTGAGGGGTCTGGGGGACAAGTCTGATGAGGAACGGCTGAGGGAACTGGGGCTGTTTAGCCTGGAGAAAAGGAGGCTGAGGGGAGACCTTATCACTCTCTACAAGTACCTGAAAGGAGGTTGTAGAGAGATGGGGACTGACCTCTTCTCTCTAGTGACAAGTGATAGGATGAGAGCAAATGGGTTCAAGTTAAGCCAGGGGAGGTTTAGGTTGGATATTAGGAAAAAAATTTTCACAGAAAGGGTTATCCAACATTGGAATAGGCTGCCCAGGGAGGTGGTGGATTCGCCATACCTGGAGGTGTTTAAAAAAAGGGTAGACGTAGTACTTGGGGATATGGTTTAGAAGTGGTTTTGTCAGGTTAGGTTAATGGTTGGACTTGATGATCTTACAGATCCCTTCCAACCTTAATGATTCTATGACTTTATGATTTAGTATTTGTATATTTTCTTTTAATTCTTTTAACTTGATATTCCTAAATATATTCTTCATAAATCCACATGTGTGGTAACTTTCCTAGCCCTGATATCTCTTAGATGACTAGTGTTATGTTGCATATTTACTGTAAGATTATCTAAGTAATGTTTCGCATGATCAAACTGCTAGGAAACTGGGGTTTATGACTTCTGTAAACATATGAGAATAAAAAATTCTGGGGCATGTTTGTTGTTTGCGTATGCAAGTCATTCAGTTTTAAGTAGTTGTTTTGGATGTTGTATTTGGATTACTGCCCATGTCTGGGTATCTTTAGAGTAGATCTCTTTTTTTTTTTACGCTTTTGACTACAAACCCCTAAACATTTTAGGAAAAATGTGCAGGGAGGTGTTAAGAAATTTGAAATGCAAACTAATATATATTATGAATATAATAGGATTTTTTTTCATAAATATTTCCTGTTTTAAGTATATTAAATATAAAGTTAATTATGGCCAATAGGGCTTTACTCTGGCAAATGAATGCAGAAATTGAAATGCAAGGTTTGACTGCATATGACATGAGTGTTTTTAGCCTCTTTAGCTGGTTTATAAATTGCAGATGTTCTCAGGTTCACGTTCATTGTCTTTCATATGGTTTGCCAAACAAGGAGAAACACAAATCTCAATCTAAGTGTGCATAATGAAATCAGAATTTTAAAAAGTTAATGCTGTTGGGTTTTTATTTTTGCAGAATAAACTCTTCATAAATGCATCATGATATCATGTATTTGTACACATCCATACTTTTGACCATACTTTTGTACGTAAATAGCTTAAGAAAAACTTCAGCCACATTTTGCTTTCAGTTCTGTTGGCTTTATACCATACTACTCTGCTGTTTTCAAAGCAGTTTATCTTAAGGATCAGCCACAGGAAAATTTCATTTTCAAGACAGGGAAAGGTTATAATGTTCATTGACTTGCTGAATATTATTCAGCCACTTCTAGCATCTTCAGTAGAGCTACTCCAGATTCCTGCCATGGTCAATGCAAAACATTGCCCACTTTGTGTAGAGGAGCAGAAATCAGGAGCGATGGTGATTGGTGAGGAGTAGAATTTGGCCATTCTTTTTGATTATTTTTTTTTTCATCTGCCTGGATTTGAACTCAACCTGAACTCAATTTGAACTCAGGAGAGAAACAGAGAAAGAATCATCAACCAATTAGTGGCTGAAATGCCCCAAGGGTATAAAGTGGACCAGAGTTACCTGCCCAGGAAGCCTTTCAAAATAATTGCTTGGTGGTGCAGACACAAGCCTCCATTTATTATGGAAGATCTTGATTTATTTTCTTGGAGTATTAACTTCCTTTACTTGAACCTACTTAGAACAATGTATTTGGAGTGTTGGTATTTTTTTTTTAGATTTTTTTCAACAGGCATTAAAAATAAATCTGAAACGTGGTTCTGATTTCACTGACAGTAGTATAAATGTTTGCACCAGCTAAAGGCGATAGACCTCATTCTTCTCTTACTTCTCTCAATGTCAGGCAAGCTATGCCTGTTTGTCCCATTTTCCTCTCTTACACTGGCATAAGTTTCAAAGAACTGTACTGAGGGAAATTAGGTTTTCAAAGTTAATGAAGTTTGAGAAGAACAAAAATTTTCTTTGCACATGTGCATGTACACTGTAATATTGCCTCATTGGTTCAAATATCGCAGCAGCCTTTTCTTCTATCACATATTTATAAACAATGTAGTGTGTTTTGTCTGATCAAAACTGCTATCTGTACTGACAAAGTCTCTTAATTTTAAAGCAAGGCAGAAAACCCACACTGTCTGTTATTAAACATAGCATTACTTTTAGTCAGCAGAATTTAATAATTTTGTGCACATTATGTGCCTAATTTTAAGATATCAAGATCTAGCAACTTTCCTTGCAGATTTGTCTCCTTAAGTGTTTGTTTCTTACACATTGTTTTAAGAAAGAGACAGTCTTGCGCAAAAATGTAGAATAGTTTGAAAAATGCCCTACTCAGCTGAACTTCTACACATTTCTTTCCTCGTATCATCTTGTTCCAAGGTGCTGACTTGAATTTTTGCCTTTGGAGCCAAGCTATTTGTGAGCACCTGGGAATTTCTAAACGTTTATATGTCTATATTTGTTTATATATTTACATTTTGCAAAGTTGTGTTAGATCCTCATGTTGCACAATAAAAGATTTCTTCTATGTCTAGCTTCCTAACCTGAATGTCCTCTAATGATCTTAACATTCACTGGCCTGTCCTTTGGAAAAGAGAAAGCATTAACTAAAGGGCTCATGTGTAGAACCCAGCTGCTCTTATTTTTATTCTTGAAGGAATTCACATAAAAGCAATTCCATGTACTTGTCAAAGTTCACAAGCGTGTATAAAGCAATATTTGTGTTGCTAGCTGTCATCGTTATAGTCTGTGCACCAGAATTATTGTTCAGGTTACATCAGGACTTGCATTACATTGTTTTCCCATGACCATTATCTTTCTTTCCCCCAACAAAGATCAGCTGATCCTGTTGGGTTTTTTTGAGTAGCAGTCATCCACAAAGAGGAAGCAGTTACTGAGGAGAGGCTTCTGGATGTGTTTATGAGGGAAAACAAGGTGTTCAGTTTGTGAAGAGAATGACTGGGCAGTGAACTGAATCAGGAGTTTTGGGGATATCTATTTGAAAAGTGGATTTATCGGAAAGAAAAGCAAAAAAGGTTTGGAGCATGGGGATAGAGTGTTCAATAAAAAAAAGAAGAAAAAAAAAAAAAGAAAAGAGGATGTTTATTTAGCCAGAATAATATTTTAGAGTAGCAGTGGGCTGACTGCAATGTCAAAATGATGTTTCTTTCCTGTCATGCGTCTTGAAATTTCTTCTGCTTTTTTATAGTAGAGGTGTTCAGGACTTCTGCCAAAACAACATTTTTAATTGAGTTCAAAATCTCTAATTTTTTCTGGGTTGAAACTTGATCTACAAAGTCAGAAAATCCGCTATGAGTTGAAGTTAGAAAACAAATTAAGCGAATCAATTTAGGAATTTCTCAGTAAACTTAGAAGTATGAATATAATCCTCAAATTTTGTTTTGCTTTTCTCTTTCTTTCAGAACTTTGTTTAAACTTTGAAACTCCTTTTTATTTGTAATAGTCAAAGAAGGTTTATTATCTTTCTTTATCACTTGTAAGAAAATGCTTTTCACTTCCACTGTAATCCAGGGAAAATGTTATCGTTCTTGACAACTAGCAACAATGGAAGAGATAGTAAGAATGAAGTTCTTGCTTTGGTGACGTAAACAGGCAGGTGACCAAGCAGATCTCTATACCAAAATATGCCATCTCATATGAGGTAAAGAGATGGTATGAGGCTGATGCCACATGCGTGAAGCACGAACCTTGACATGTCTGGTGAATACATTAAAAGATTTATATAAATGATTATTTTGGGGGGTCTTTCCTATGCAAACGGAATTATGCAGTGCACAGCCTACTCAAACTAGAGACCTGGTTCTCCTCTGTCAACATGTATCAGTTTCCCAGGGTTTTGGAGACTAGAGTCTCTGATAAGAAAGGGTCTCTCATCTGTTTGAATTGCTTATGCCTTATAATAACAGAACTGATACCGACAGATCAATCTATTTAAACAAAGTAAAACAGAGTAGAATCAAAGCTTATGCCCCTTTTCCCAAACTACCTAGTCGCATATAAAAAACTTCAACCCCTTATTCATTATTTCTAGATTTGTTATTCTTGGCAATGATCTGTACTTGGTACCAGGTAATACATCTGCTTTAAATTGTATTGCTTTTTTCCTTATAATAGCTCTTGCTGCCAGAACACTTGCCCCCCCCCCGCCTTGCAGACACTGATTTGATGCTTCTTAATGTAGGCAAGTTTGTGTTATGACACTTTATCCAGCTTCCATTCATTTTCAGGAATGCTATCATTATTTTGTCTGCTTTCATAATAATATGGGTCTGTACCTTTAAAACCTGCTTGCATCTGTATATTTACATCAATCTAGGAACTGTAAATATGATGTACTCTGTTTTCTGTCCACTACTGCTGTCTCATGGGAGAGGAGGCTGACTGCCTGGGACACCTTGCTATATTGAGCAAAAATCGGGTCCCACAGCTTTGCAATGCAGAAGCCTTGGGGATACATACACTATTGGGCTGTCCCAAAGACTTTGTTATCATAACTGCTTAGCTTGAATTCCGAGTTTCTTGGTACTCCCTGCAATTACCTAAACCACTAAGTTAGCATCTCAAAATTCATCTGTGGATATTAACATAGCTGAAATTGAATGTAAGTAAATTTAAGAGATATAGCACATGAAAATTTTGCAAGGTAATAGTACGTACAGTAACAGATATTAGAGCCTTACGCTTGAATGAAAAGTAATGTTTGGTATAGTCTAGATGCCACTTGTCCTATTTACAACATTCAGTGTCTGTACTCAGATATTTTACCTGCCTGTTCCCAGAGAGCATCTCTGCCTTAACAATTAACTCCTTCAAACATTTACAGTTCAGAGAGCATCCTAGAAAGACAAATGCCAACAGTCAACTGCAAAAAGGCAGCTTTTCTTTCGCCCCAAACTATAAACTCTCTTGTACACTAAGGGAAATAAACCCTCCAGGCCCGTCTATGTGTGTGTAACAGTGCCATCTAGTGAGTCTTGTCCTGACGGTGAACAAAAATTCAGCAGATTCAGCCCAGTCACTATTCATCTATTCACTTTTCAACTATTTGGAAACATCACTACTCTATTTTTTTATATATTCTCCAGATACTCTCTTTCTCACAAATATTTGTCCATGAGTATTATATATGCTTTTTAGGGCTCTAATATGAGGTGTGTTTTTTTTTTTTTATTTTCTTAAAGGTGATTTTGGCTCTTTATCTTTGAAACCGAGTATATTAGTTTTGTCCTACCTTGACCAATTTGCTTTTTTATTTACTTTTGAAGTGCAGAGAGATGTAGTTTTGTCGATGGGTGCTGTTTCTCCAAAAGCTAAGCAAATGCACATTTTAAGCAAGCACCTTTTTTTTTCAAGTATGTTTCTTCCGTCACTCAAACTGAGAAAAAGCAAATTACTCGGGTAAGATGACTGACAGGTAAAAATGCCGTGAATCCGCATAAGAAAACTGTGAAGAAGAAAGTGTGATCAATGCCTACAAACATACAACCACCAGCAGGTTTGTCATAGAGCAGAACAGCCATCATAAATAAGATGTTCCCCATACGTGCAGCATAATCCTCAAAGGTGCAGCTATTATTAGATAAATAGGTAGAACAAGCATGACAGAGTCTAGTACTTCAGGCTACTCAAAAGAAAAAAAATCAAACCAGTATGTTTAGCTATGATACCATGTTCAAACAACTTAATGTTAATTTTGATGCTTTCAGTTTACCTCAGCATATATTAGACACTTTCTGAAATCAGTGTTGCAGTTAAGATCGCTATTGATCTTAAGTGCTACAGTAAAAAGGCACTTGCAATTTTTTATGGAAGTGGCTAAAATAATTGGAAGCTATTGGAAAATGAGGTATTCTTCAGATTGTCACTTAAATCTGTACAAGCTTGGAACAGTAATCAAAAGATGTTGCTATGCAATGACTGTTTGCCAATGAGTGACTTAATTTGAGAGTCTTAGTTATGAATTGGCTGAATTAACATCCTATTCACATAGATATACTGCACTTGAACTAACTGGTAGCTTTTTATATTATTTGAATCCACTAATAACTGATGATGTTCAACAGTTTATGTGGCAAATTTCAAAACAAAGAAACACTTGTCTAACAACTAAACCCACTCATGGTCGTTTTTAAGAGCCATCTAAGAACTGGAGGTGCCTCACTGCCAGGTTACAGAAGCAGGACTGCGGCTCCCTGAAGTTTTCAAATGTCGTCTGTCTCTCTTACCTCTTCAGTGATGAAATTTTATTGTTGTTTGGTTTGGGGGATTTTTTTTTCCTGCTTCAGAGAATATCTAGTTGTAGTTTAACTACACGTAATGTTTTACTACAGTGCAGGCCCAACTAGTTTCGGTGGCCGATTGTCCACTATCATTAACATGGGTTTCTTGGAGTGTTCTCATTTAACAGTTGGAACAAAGCATTGGAGAAAATCTTTAATAAAATAGCATTTGTTGTTGTTCATCTAATTTTCAGCTTGTCTTAAGAGCTAAGTTAAATGGACTTGCTTCAGAAAGCATGGGACAAATGACTGAACTAGGTCACTTGTTCCTAACCAGCTCTATCTTACTATCAAAGCTACTCTTGTACTTAGCTCCAGGTTTTCCTTTCCTTTGTTTGAAGTAAGGAGAGCCTTTTAGTTTGCACTGCTTCTGTCTACAGAGCCTGTGAAAGGGACTATAGTGAAAAGGACATTCACCAAGTCCCAGACCTATCCACACAGGTTTCTCCTTTTAATGTTTATCAACTCCTTTATTCTACTAGCCTCTTTTAGGTGTGAATTTCAGATTAGCTATAGTATTTGATGGCATGTAATTATATTTTCTTGGTGGGTGCTTTATAGTGCAGTAGTAGCTAGGTGGTTCATAGGCAGTGAGCTGATGGCTGCAATGTTTGTTTGACTGAATCACACAGAATCACAGAATAGTCAGGGTTGGAAGGGACCTCTGGAGATCATCTAGTCCAACCCCCTGCCAGAGCATCTGTCAAAGAAATGCATAAGTCTCATGTATCCCAAATTCTACCCTAAGGAACAAGTGAGGTTTTTCCAGCATCTACCATAGTCTTACCAGAGTATACTTTTGAGGACTGAAAAAACCTTAAATTTACAGGGATAACCTGTCTATTCTCCAGGACTATTTGGATATAACTACAGTGCTCAGTATTCTCTCTAGCTGTGTCAGCTGTGCCTTACCAGATAAACTAGCCCTTAGATTAACCTACAGTCTCCGAACTTGAGCACTTAAGTAATTTTTTTAATCAAGGCATTTTTAATAATGAAGATACTTATCCCATTGTGATGCAAACAGCATACGTGGTGTTACTTCTTTGCTGAAGAAAAGTTAAATCCATTTCTATAGCATCATATACTTACTATAAAATGCACCTTCTGGTGATATGACATTAGGACAACACTACCATCCCATACAGACAACTAGTAGGGGAATGTAGTCTTCAGAATTATTGCCACATTTCTGTTTGGGGTTTGTTGTTTTTCTGCTTTCTTTTACTACTTAATTTTTGTTTCACTATTGGCAAAAATTTGGCTGGAAACCTTCAATGTCAATTATTGCAGGACTACCCTACCATCAATAGAAGTCAGAAAGCACATGTCAGCCCGTAAGAGCTGTGCTTTGGAAAATAGTGATACCACCAGCACTTTATTCACATCCCCTGCCTACACTGGGAAGCCTAGGGTCTGTTGATGACTGGTGTGAATTTTGAAAAAGCCTTCAGGTTGCTCTAGCAAGTTGAAGTTCAGTGCATATGTAAACATAATAAGGGGAATAAAAGTGTGTTGGAATTCATTTCCTCTGAGAGTTGCGTGGTCTAGTCCTTAATTGCATCCAAAAATCTGGGAATTAAATCCCATGTGGCTGTAGGAATATTTATCCCTTGATTCAAGGTGCTGGTGGATTATTTGATGAAAACAGAATGAACTATACCACAGCTACATCCGAAAGACACTCTAGGTAACCTGTTTAGTTTCTTAGACTGGATTTGTATCATTTATCAGTCTATCCAAATTTTGTAAAACAGAAGCAAGACAATGAAGATAGTTAGATGTATTTTCTAATCTTGGGTATTGCATGTGTCCTATATTGCTGAATTACAATTAATTTAGTTACTATAGTCACGCTTTTTTCTCTACTCTGCTCCTCTGTGTCTGAGTGATGAAAGATAATGTAATAATTACTAGTTTTCTTTCAGAAATTCTTAAGTGCTTAGATTTAAAAAGCAAAGGTTTTTGCCTTCCAGCTGATAGACATGCAACTAAAAATAGTGAATGCTGAGTAGTCAGTCATTGTAATAATCTTTAACTTATCACCCTGTGAAATCAAGGGAATAAGAAATGTTTATTACATTTTAAAGGCAAATAAGAAAAATGTCTAGCTCTTTTGAAATTGTAAATTCTTTGGAGTATTTTCATTGTTAATTAAAATGCCCAGGTTCAAAGACAAAGCTGAGCAACAAAAATTTCTTATTAAACAAAACAGAAGAAAAAAAACAAAAAAATGGACTGTCTCTGAGAGAGAGAGTGTGTCAAAGTCAGATTTGTCTTTGGTGATTTGAATGCCCCTAACACACTATTAGATTCGATGAAATTTGGTTTAAACTTACACTTTAGCTTTGGTTTGCTTGACAGCCATCTTATTTTAGAGTGATCTTTTATCCATGCATTTTTTTCCATTATGGAGTAGGCCAGATTTTTATTTTCTATGATCAATCTTTTATTCATTTCAATGGCGTTTTCCTGGATTTAATTTGAATTAAGCCAGATGAAATTTAGGCTGTGAATGCACTCATTTACTGTGTTTGATAATATATTCATTCTAGATGTTTACAGCTACTGTTCATGATGAAGTTCTTGAAAGTGTGAACTCCATTTATAGGCATAAGGTGCATTTCATGTAACAATTTTTTATTTCTATTATTTCTATTTTTTTATTTCTTTCTATTCTGTAAATATAACAGTTTACTGTTTACTTTCCAGTCTTGCATTCAATTTTACAAAGGCAAAAGTATTCTAGGTTTTGAGGAACCATTTGTATAGTTCTTGCAGCGTGTCATTATGAACAAAAGTTACCTTTGTAACTTCAGTGTTTGAATCTAAAATTGTACAGGGAAGACTATGACTAGAATTCTTTACACATCTAAAAATCATTTTCTGATTGTGAAAGGTCATACTTTTTGTCCTTGCTAGCCTTTAAAAAAATTAATTTTCCCTGTGTGACGTTGTTTTAAAAGTCTGCTCTGTGCATGTGTGAGAAAGAGAGAGAAAGAGAATCAGGATGTTAGTGTTTTCCTAATACTAAGTACTTGAAGTTATTTTTACAAGGCTTTATTTAAATGGCATTTTTCTTTGCTCCAAATACTTTCCCACAAGCATCTTTAAATATTAACAAGAGAAACACACGACTCAATGATAAGGGGAAAATTTCTGAGCATGAATGATCAAAATTACTATTAGACAGAAAAATGCCTGCACTGGACAGCTAAGAGTGGTTGTGAACCAAAGCCTTCCTCAAAATAGATCCAAGTTTAACAGTCAACATGACACTTACTCTAGATTATAGGTGATGGAAATATAGATGTATATATAGGAGATGTGTATATAGAGATGTGTATATATATATAATTAATATACTCAAATAGCAAACATACACATAGGCTGTTAGATATAATTGACAGGCTGACCTTTCTCCTTTCTTGACCTCAGTTTACAACTTATTGAACATAATTCAAGTTAGTATTATAACGTCAATACTATTCTAGTTGTAGATGAGAAATGAAGAAACTATTTTACAAAAGGGCAAGGATTGTTGGTGAACTATGCATGGGAGTTCTCAGTGAAGTGTTATGAGTTAGCATGAAAATGCAACCATGCCAAAAAGCAATGTTTTAACAGGTGGTATTATTTGATCTTCCATCTGCTGTGTTTACCAAATGCCTATTTTGCCTCCCTGAATTACAGTGGGGTCTGGCCTGATGACTTCTTGCCTTGACACCTGAAATAGTCAAGGGTCCCACTGGCTTCCCTTGTCAGTGCAGGGTGCCTGGGAAGAACCTGAAATCCTCCAAATCCCTAGATGCCTATGACTATAGTGCCATTTAGGGAAACAAAAATCCTTTCTCTGTCATCCAACACTTTCTGGGCCATGAAGCTTTTACAGTTCCGTGAAAGGAGCTAATCCAACTCCTTACATTGCTCCAGGACCCTCTGAGGCTAGATGAGCTGTTGAGGATGAAATGTTGGGTGTAAATGTCTGGAATCTCTTTAGTTATGAGTGCATCAGTGTGGCAGTATTGTACGTGTTGCACCTCAGCCTTTCCTTCCTCCGTTGGCATTCCCTTCTTATCACAGCAGCTTTTGGACTGCTGGAAATTCTCCAGTCTGTAAGATACGGTCAGCTAGGCAGGCCCATGTTCTCCTTGGTCTCTTTATAGATGCTTGACAAGTCCGGTGTAAGTAGTCTGTGGATGGAAGGTATGCCACTCAATGAAACAATTTAGTTAAAAGGTATTAATAAGGAAACTTGGTAAAACAACTTTTCATCCAAATCTTTAGTAGAACCTAGAAATCTAAATATCTTTAGTCCTTGGGGGGAGGTGGAGAAATCAGTCCCCTGCCCTTCCCCCTCCCCCCTCCCTTTTTTTTTTTCTTTTTAAAAAAACTTCTAGATTTAGGTCATGTGCTTAGCTGTCTTTATTAATTTTTTTAAAAACTTCATCTATTAACAAATTTGTGCGTATATGTTTCTCTATTCTAAATAAATAAAAGCTAAATAAAATTCTAACATGCTAAATAAATAAATTCTCAATAATGTGTCTCTATTCTAAAAAAATTAACAACTTTCAGAGTTCCCTGGAAATGCTATTAGTTAGGATCTGTTTCTTTGTGAGTTCCAATGATTTATATTTCCTTTCCATCCTTCGATTTCAGATTGACAGTTATTAGTGTTAGCCACTCCTCTCTATTGACTTCATATTGTTTCCTTTCTAACATGAATCCAAGCTAGTCCCTGAGGAGTATGTGAAATTTCCTGGATCTTATTTGTGCCAGCAGAAGATGGTGACATTTTTAAAACTTAAAGTTACAGCCTTCTTGCTACAAGGTAGAAAACAAGAACATACAATTACATACTTTGGTCCGTAACTTTTGGCTTCATTCAAAATGCATTGGAGACAATACAATGAGACTTTTTGTGTAGAACTCACTATAGTGGAAACAAAAGTGTTAGAATTGATGACCTGAACCTGACCAAAACTTTGTCCTCATGTACACATTATATTAAACCAGTTGGTAAGCTGACATTTTAGAGGTATAGGTTTAGTGGAGGAAAAAAAATAACACACAGGGCCAACTCGTATGATTATTTCCAGTGATTTTAGGGTACTGTTTTATTTTGATAAACATAAGAAAGAATTGACATTATTTGCTCAGTAAGGGGATGTAACCTGTTGACCTTTGGGCATATTCTGTTAAGCTAAATCTCCGGTTTCAAGAATCCATGGGTTTCACAGGGGAAAGTTCTCTCCTGTGACCATTTTATCAAGGCAGCTGAGCTTCTGTTCGTTCTACTGGTAAAACCATAAGGCAATACCTACTGAAACAGGATGCTAAACAAGTGAGGATCTTGAAGACCATCTTTTTTTTTTTTTTTTTTTTTTTTGCACGTTAAAATTACTATTGATTCTGAGTCACAGTGATGTGACTCATCCTGAAAGTTAGATGTGTCCCCAAGATGTTGCTGCATCAGAGGCTCATATTGAAATTAGCACTAGGGTGGTTTGGTTTTCTGGGGGGGCGATGAGAGTGATGTTGGTTTTGCCTTTTTCTTTGTTAACAAAGGGGGAGGGGAGAAGTGAGAGACCAATATTTACAAGACAATATTTTTTTTCTTCAGCTATTTAAATACTTAAGTTGACACTTCAGCTAGTAAACTTGATGTTCTCAGGGGTGATACTGTGGTTACTAATGCTCGCTTCCTTTTTTTTTTTTTTTTTTAAGCAAATATCTGGATTGTTTACAATATCTGAGAACTAAGTATCTGAGAACTATGCATATAGGTTAGAATTCTAGGCATATTATCCATACTCCAAAGACCTGAGCGATTCCTGCTGGGAATGGTTACAAATAGTTGTCTGAAAAATCAGCCCAATGTTCATCACTGGTCAGAAAGCAGACAGTATGTTAGGCATTACTAGCAGAGGAATTTAAAGCAAATCAGGGACTAATTTGTGCTGGGGGATAAATCTTGGTGTAAAGTTGTGTAATTTTGTAAATTTAAATTTTGAATACTTCATGCAATTTTGCTTGATTAATTTCAAAAAAGGATCTAGTAGAACTGGAAAGTCCTTGATTGATCTAAAGCATGGAATATTTTTCATATGGATTATAATATGAATTATAATAAATTAGAATTTTGCAGCTTGGAGAAGAGATGAGGAAGAGAAGACATAAGGATATGCAAATATACAAATTGATATACTGAATGAAATTATTAGCTTGCAAATAAATTTACAGCTAATAGAAGAAATTACTTTTTGCACAATTTATAGTTGTAGAACCCATTACCACAGGATGTTGTGGAAACCAAAAATGTAAAGGTATTAGGCAAATTTATGGAGTACGTTTCCCGAATTACCTACTAAACCTGGTGACCCAGATACAACTTCTAGGTTCTGTAAGTCTCTAAGATTCTTAAAGCATAATACAGAGGCAATTATTGTACGCCCACTGTGATCTTCAGTTCCTTCAAGAAAGTACATTGGACTAGGCAGGCCTAGACTCTAGTAAATTTATCCATATATTCTGACAAGATGATGATATAATATTCCAAATATTTCAGATTTATAGTATCTGGCAAATGTTAATATACTTCAGAGAATTCTACACCTGGTTTGAAAGGACTGGAAATGGAGGCAGAAAAAAGATTTTCTGGGACATACCTATTTTAGGATTATTTTATAACATAGCTATTGTTTCTTTACAATATTTTTCCCTTCTGCTTTTCAAGAACTAAAAAAAAAAGAAAGAAAAAAATATTACTTTGTATTTCTGAATGTTTGCAATTATTTAGGTAAATGCTATATCAACGCAAAACGAATAAACAATGTCAGCCTCTCTATTTCGATTTACACTATTCAGGTTTATTTTATTAGAGACATCTATGATTTGTTGATACTCCTTGAACGTTGCATTTCTGAAAGGAAACATAGTTTTAGAGCAAGAAGCCTCTAGAGCCTGCAAGCAGGAGGCGGAAGTGAGTGGGCTGATATTGAGAAAAGCACTGTTGATTGACATGATATATTGGTTTAGAGTATATTAACTTATCTCGCGCTTTAAAGAGTCAAAATTAACTCAGGAACGTGTTTAGAATCCTAACACCTCAACAGATGGAAAGCTCCCTTCCTTCCTCCTCCCCCAAAATCACCTGGCAAAGAGCGAGCCAAGGCTAAAAAGGTGTGTTAGAAAATTTTGATTCGTTCTGCAAATTATTTTTTTTATGCTTCTCAGAATAGTTTGCAGCTTTCCACAAACCAGAATGCATCTTCATAGCTTTTCTTGTTTCCTCATAAAAAAAAAAATAATTCAGGAGTAGAGTTTATTTTAATTACAGTGTGTACAGTATGTCATGGTCTAGTGCGTCAAGCATTGCTATTTTGTGTCTGCGCTTAATTCCAACTTTAGACGGACATACATCATAACTGTAAACACCTGCCTAGCTTCATTAAGGATAGTAAAAATATCCCATTGTGGGAGGATCATAAGCTGTGTTTTAGGCAGTTTGCGTGTGATCTCTGACAAGTACATACCGTGCTACATCTTTCTCACTGTCTGTATTCTCCTTTGGATGCGAAATATGCAATTCTGTCTCTGTCCTTGGCCCCAACGTGTGCACACATGCACAGTATTCCAGCAGTACATATAGTAATTTAAAATAATTTTGCAATAGTCAGACTTTTTATGGAAAGATGAAACTAAATTTAAAACACCACAAGATTAGCTTAATATATACAGATAGCTCAGAGGTCATTTATAATCACTGTATCGCTGCCATGTGTTTAAGGAAGATTAATTTTTTAAAAAATAATCTAGGGCAGATCTGCTTTCATTAAAAAAAAAAAAAAAAGAGAGAGAAAAAGATTAGTTTAGTGCTTAAAAAAAGGATAGAAGCTTCCGCATAGGGATCCAAACATGAGTAACTTGAAAACAGTCCTATCATCTGTCAAACCAACTACCACATCAAATTCATAAATAGCAGTGTGTGAAAAGGAAACTAGGAAAACCAAATTCCACTTTAAATCATCATAGAAATAGGAGTTTTTCGATTAAAGCTGAGCATTGCTCATGGTAGTGTTAAAACTCTTTACATGCTTTGGAGTTTTTTTTTGGTTGGTTGGCTTGGTTTGGGGTTGTTTTTGTGTTATTTTCCAGAACACTTCCCATCTATTGCAATGATTTTACAAACAGATAAACTGAGGCAAAAATAGATCAAGGGCTCCTGACACCTTTTGGTTTCAAGAGAACATGAGCACACTTCATATACTGTAATGCGGTGACTTATGTACTAGTATGGCTTTCTTCTGGCCCACACTTTTCTCTCCTTAAAGCTGAAAGAAATGTGGACTACTTGATTTTGTTATCATTAGAGTTAGTCCAACAGAAAAGAACTGTCCACAGTAGGATAATTCCAGCACTCCTGGCTTTTTAATTACTAAACCATTGAACTGCTGAAGTGTTAAGTTTAAAAATAAATACGAAAATTGATCAAACACAAAATCCGTCGTTTGGATTTTTGTGTGTTTTTCAATCATATGCGGTACTGATGGGCATAAATCCAGCTTGTCATGAAGCTCCTATTTAAAGTTGCTCATCAGCTTTTGTGTGATCTTGGCCATGCAGGCCTTTGTTTCTAGCCCACGTCTCCTCCTACCCGGGACACAGTTCCTGCTGCTAGAAGTCATAGCCCCTACTGATTTCTATAGAACAACACTGAACGTTTGAAATAGAATGACGTGGATGGTTGCAAGAGGTGTGTTGGCATAGCAGATGTGATAATTGAGATACACAGGCTCTCAGCATCTCTGGCTTCCACTTGCTCCTCTTTAGATGGGCATCAGTATCTTTCTGAAGTCTCATCTGTAAAGCCATCACCTCCCCGCAAAACAGGAAGTACAGTGGTAGATATTTTCATTTCCCAAATTACATGGCAGTTGTAATCTAAATGCTAAATTGCTTTGAAATTTGGTCAGTCTTGCATTTACTGTGAATAGTATGGAAAATAAGTTCAAAGACAGTAATCTCCTTTTTTTAATCTGCAGTATCACTGTGCCTAGTATGCAGCTCTTGGAATTTCGCGGTTGGTTATATTAACTCTAGCATCACATATAATCTTTTTTTGGCAAGAGATTTCTTGGCACAAGACCGGTTAAAAGATAGCTTTGGGTAGGGTGTGGGTTTTTTTTGTTATTATTTTACTTCTAAGTCTTTCTATGTGTGTGTGTATATGTATATGTAAATTTCATATACAAGTTATATATATATATAAATTCAAATATAATGAAACCAAATTAAAACCCCTTCACCTGAAATATAACACTGGCAGAGGGACCCTAAGAAAGTAGGTGACCCATGAGATGCCCTGTTCCAGAAAGATACAGGTTGGGTCACCTCTTCTGCTTCCTTAACTCATACAGTGTTTCCTATCCAGAAAGCTGACACCTGTCCTTCTGACCTGTACATTATTGATACATTCAAACACTGTAGTGGAGGTGGATTTCTTGCAGATATTTCAGCTGTTCTGGAACATGTGAAGTGTTCCAATATGTTTCCATAATAACAACTTCTAAACTATCCACTTTTCTCCAGAAAAATCACTTGGATGCTAGTAGCTATCATCTCCGATTGCAGTAACACCTACAACTAAAGAGAAGGTGCTGTTAAATCTTTGCTGTATTTATTTACAAATGAACCTGCACAGAATGGTACACCAACAAAAACTGAGACATTTAACAAAGGAACATGCACCTCTACTTTCACTGAAAAAAATGGAAGGATTAATTGAAATCTGTGACCTCATTATCCTGCCAGTCACATTTTCTTTTCATAAATAAAATTCCATGAGAAAAGACACAGGAATTATTCTCATGTATCTCTAGGGAAAAAGCATACACAATTTAGAAAATTCATTGGTGACAGAATCTGCTGGTAATGACTGTTCTAGTATGTCTATGATGAGGTTATATATTTGTATTTTTAGAGATATGATACTCGGATTTTAGTTTCATAGATCAAATATGAGACTTGATTGTTTTTAATTAATGGGAATTTCTCAGGAGTATAAAACATGGTAGGCCCTCTAAGTCTCAAAAAAAAAAAAAAAAGAAAATCAGGTCTGAGTGAAAGACTTTTCAAATGGTCCAGTGGCCCATTTGACGTAGACAGCAGTAATACTAGAGGATTTGACTTAGCTGTTTTTTCAATGAATGATAGATAGGTATGGTTCAATAGGGAATTATGTTGAGTGAATTTACACCAAGAAAAATCCTTGTACTTTGAAAAAGAACCTGAAGACTTTCTGAGACCTTTTCAGGTCTGTCTGTAAATAACCAAAGGCTTTTTTTTTTTTTTTTTCCGTTTTCTTTTTTTTTGCCACTGTGTCAAAAGATGCCTAGAGGCTGATATATAGTAGTAATTTTCAGTATATGCTTAATATTAAATTATTATGATAGATCTATGTTGGTTTTATTTTAAATAAAAGACAGATTTTATGGAAAAGGAATGATTTTCTTACTCTGTTTTATCCTTTTTCTTGTACTGCTTTGTTCTCTAGGTCCTAAAGACAGCTGATGCAGGCTTCTAGGGACTAAGCCACCTCAGTTCTTTTTGAAGCTAACAAGAGGTGAGAGTACTCAGATTTTTATAGGGCATGGCTTTTGCTCATTTTAATGTTCTTTGCTCAGCCCCCGTTAACTTTATAATGTGAATCAGACTCTTAAGAGTAATCTTATAACATCTTTGATTCTCACCCCAACCCCCCTTTCTGGGCTGTCAGTTAAGAACTGAAAGATAGATTAACTTTGTCTTCAGCATCCAGTCAGTAAATCTTAAAGACAAAGAAAAATAAAGGCAGCTCTAGGGAGATAATCGGTTTTCTAGGTGTCTAATCCTAATTTTTCCTTGAGGGCTAAAAACACTGAAGTCGTATCAAAATGTGTTTCCTTTCTTGCTTTTGTACACTGTTAAATGCCTTCTGGGGGCAGGAGGAATCATGAAGACCTGAGAAATGGAGCTGGCTGTCATGTTTGATATAGTTTGTGATTAGTGGACATGGGGAGTTACAGCACCAAGGAACATGATTTCAGACCACATAGCAACCAGTTCTCAAAAGCTAGGGTTGGGTTTTTTTGTTTAAAAAAGATAGGTATCTCTAAAAGGCAAAGGAAAGATGAGGTGATAATAAGATGTTAAACATGCTTCAAATTTCCCTTATTTTTTCTGCCTCATACTTTTTTACTTTGCTTTTACTTCAAAGTATAGTTTCAGAGTAAGAACAGCCTATGCAAAGTAGATACTTTTTATTTCATCTGAATATATATAACTCTGGAATATTATTCACTGTGTTCTTCATTCTTGATACCTTTTGGGGGGAAAGAAAAAAGTTTTTGTTGTCCTAATCTCTTTTTTTCTATCTAATCCTATGCAGTCTCCATATAAAATTAACCATCTGTTTTGTTTATCTCTTCATTTAATTCCTCGTAAGCCTAATTAAACTTGCCAAATGAACCTACAGAAAAACCCAAGTTTTTTCTTGAAGTGATACTTTGAGACGAATTAGACTAGGCATGGATTGACTTCCTTTTGTCTCTGGACAAAAGAAATGCTCTGAGCCAAATACTGCCTCTGAAGCATGCTGTGATCTCTGCGCTGGTTGGGAAACAAAAAACATATCACTTTCCTTTTTTTCCCTTCTTCCCTTTCCCCATTTTTTCCTTTTTTTGTGCCTCTCCACCCTTTTATTTTTCTTTATGGCAGGATAAGAAATTACTGTTGACTTACTTCGGAGCTGCTTGAAGTGTTGCAGGATAAAATTTCTGTTGCTGCACCAACTGTAATTGAATTGAAGCTCTTTCTGGGTTTTATTATGATCTATTTATGATCTACAAAGGAAGTGTTGGTACTGTAAAGGCACAAGCTAGAATTAAACGCTTACTAATGGAAGACGAAACTAATGTCAGGCCCAGAATCCAGAAAACAGGCACCAAATTTGCAGGCTGGTCATCACAGCCCATGGCACCAATACATTGTGTTGTACCAATACATTGTGTTGTACCAACACATAGTCCAGAGTCTACTAAGCAGTGCCTGCCAAAGAAAGCTGGTGGAAGTAGGAATGCTAATAGACTCTTTTTATATTTTGTATTAGGTCTTACTGAAATACAAGTTCTCTGCTTTATACATTATGCTTCATAATGCCTTAGCCTAGTTTAGGACAAAATAAAGCTGTCAAATACAGCTACAAAAGACGTAATCATAGAAGAGAACCTGAAGAAGCAGTTAACTTTTCAATTCTGAGGCAGAATTTACAAAAGGGTAGAGAGTTAGACTCATTTAGTTGCCTTTAAGGTAACAAAATCAGGGGAAAAGCTGTGTGCCATATCTGTATTAAGAGAGATTTATATTAGTGATTAGATGATGAAAGATAGGCTCCTCCCAAAGATAGTATGCAACTGTTCACCTCATGTTCATATGAGGTTCATGCTCACTGGTGCAAGATTTTTTTCTTTCTAATTTAATATCTAGACCTTGAATAAGGTTTATTCTTTGTAAGCTGGCTACCTGTAAATCCTGACGTGTTAAGCAGAACTAATAAAATGTCAGTATTAAGATTCCTTTCTTAAGGCTATTAAAGTTATACAGCAAGTACATTGTTTTTTTATTGAATTTTTTTACCTCTTGTGTTACATGGTTTAGTATTTTAACACCAGTCCATTGAGACAATTGATTTCTCTAAAGCCAATTCCATTAACTATTTTTTTTCAGTTCATATACAGAAGCCAGTAATGTAGAAATCCACTGTAAGGATGTTATATAGCTTCTGTTTTCTCTTTTTAGGTTATGGTAAATTTTGCTTGTCAAATGGTAGATATTTTTTTAATTGCTCTGTTAAAGTGTCCTCTCTTATTTTTAGAGTCTGAAAACAAGCCTTTAAGGTATGAGGGCAACCTTGAGCAAAGAGGTAAGAACAAGTTTTTTCATATTTGATAATACTTTTTCATACTAATACTGTTCTACATTTTAAAAATCCATTATATATATTTTATGTATATGAAATAACCTTGCCAAAATAGAACACTATAATTGTAAGTGTATTTTTCTGTACCAAGAGGGAACCTAAAGTAGAGTTGAAAAATTTCAGTGGAGTTTATTCAGAGGCTGAAGAAAAACAGTCTCAAACTATTACTGCACTTAAAATGAGAGGATAATTCCATTGTCCTGCCAGTCTCGGGTACTATGCTGTCTCTGGCAAAGGAAAACAATGAATTTACCTTTCACTTATGCTAATAGAACTAGAACTATTTCCATGAACTTTCCCTTGCTTTGAGAAGTAGTTTACATTAGACATAAGAGTTAGAAATGTTTTGCCAGTCATTTGGTGTTGATAGGGATTTATCTTGCATATTGGTTACAGTAAAACGCATTTAACCCCTGAGGGTTAAACTGCATCTTTTAAGAGAAATTTCACTAAGAGAAAATAGGAAATGAATTGAAGATTGTCTCTGAGTTATGTCCTGTGGGTTTGGAAGTGAAGTCCTACCTTTTTCCATGTGAGTTGGCCTGCTGCACCGCAATGAAAACAGGACAAGGAGCGTGGCTTTGGCTGATCCCTGACTGGCTTAGCTAGCTTGCATGTGGGGGCCCCAGGGGCTACCTGAACTCCTGGAGGCAGGGAACCACTGCTGCCCTGTGGTGCATGCACCTGTATTCCTCCCCAGGGGATACAACAGACACTCAGGTCTCACTTTTAATGGGGTTGGGAACCTCCAGTGTACACAATACATGCAGCCGGTAGTAGGTTACTCAGACAGAACTACGATACACACGATAAAAGGTTAGCAAACCACTTTTTCTTTTAACAGGGTAGAGCCTCCTAGACAGCAAAGAAAAAGACTACATGCTGAAAACAATTAATTTTTTCTTAGTTTCTCTATCCAGTATAGTTAGATTAGATTTGGGAAATGTTCTGATTTGTGCAGGTAGGCAAATCTGTTCTACAGTAATTACTCTGGAGTAATCAAAATCCAGTGTGTCATAGCCACCCTTGCCCAAGGTAGTCAGATGGAGCTCAATTTAAAAAAAAATTTTAAAATCGATTTTTTTTTTTTTTTTTTTTTAAACCCTGGCTATAAGCAAACTTGCTTATAGTGAATAGTGTAGTTTAAAACAGTTGTTTTGGCAGAAGTGAGGAGGCAGAACTGTTTGCAGGGATATAAATGAGATTGTGAAGATGGGAGAGCTGAAAATTCATAAACCAGTTTAGCTTTTGAAGCTGTGTACTGTGGAATTGTCTTCCATGTGCAAGACATCAAGTAAAGCCTGAGAATCCTGTTCTCTCAGTATACTTCTGTCTTGCGTATGACTTCTGGTTTGTGTGTTGAGCCTTTAATTTCTCAAAACTTCAGCTATCTGATCAGTGAAGGAGTTTATAGATGGCTGTAAAACGCGGTTAGGTACTTAAGTGTCTAAATGGAAGAGTTAGGTTCCTGAACAGTCTGTGCAGTTGGTGTTAACCTACTTGGCAAATACCTTCTAGAAAAGCCTGAGTGCTTTTCCCTCAACCCCAAATGCTGTTAATGCTGTGTCTGTGTACACTTATGGCTTCCCATATAGCTCAATGTCTGAGTCTGGGTGTGATTCACCTATTTCTGCCTCAGTCTGGAAGTGGTGATGGCCCACTTCTGCTTCCTGCCTTGCTATTTGTTACAGTCACCTGGCGTATGAGGATCAAAGGGTTGTTTTATTTTGCTATATGAATGCAAATTTTCCCATATTATCAGAAAAGCATAGCTCAGAATAATTCCTTGAAAAATCCATATACCACTTTAAAGCTTGATTGCGTAGTACTTTGTAATACTAAGCAGAGGGAATTATACACAGCACTTTTTTTTGCTATCTTACATGTACTTTGATTACTATTTACAACAGATGAGAAATTTGGTTTTTAATGAAGTGGATGACATTTATTAACTACCCCTTGACTAGTTCAAAGTAGATCAGCATAGTCTGAACAAAATAAAAATAATTAATCTACATAGATGGTTGTCTTCTGTGAATCATCTGATGCCACCAACTTCAGATTGGCGTTTCAGGAACCATTAGTGAGGATTTTTCACTTTGTGACATGGCACAGTAATGGCAGGTATGTCCAATTAGTGCTTTTCCCAGTAGGCAAGGTATTCTAATTATTTTAAGGAATAGAAATGGGGACTCTGGTAAAGAATCACAGGAAAGAACTCTTAACTTTCTCCCTCTCCTATACATGCCATACTGCACATACAGATACATAGTTCGTAACTGTGATCTTTAAGAAAACACCAAAGGACAACATATGTCTATAAGAGCCTGATTAAATTTTATTCTGAAGTACGAATAATGCTTGTATTTACAAATAGAAAAAATCTATATTAAAAGAAAAACATCAGCTTTATCTTTAAAATCAATTTTTTTCTTAGAGATACAGAGAACGTATAATTCAAAGATTGTTAAAGTTCTTAATTTAGATGGATACTTTTTATGCTGCTTGACTTCAGCATGTATGATTAATATTAATTGGATATGAATATTTATTGGGTGTAACTTGTATCTTACTGTTCAAATACATAAAAAAATTTAACTTTCTTCATGATGTTTTACTTAGTGTAGTTGCTTTTCTGTGAAGACAAGACTGTCTCTAAGAAGGTTGAGTTCTGAAATGTAATGTTACAGTGCAAGGAGTTTGATCAAAACTTGGGTTTCAAGAGGCCATATCATCTATCCATTAGTTGATTGTACTTGATCTCGCCTGATAATTTTCTACTTCCCCTCAGTCTAAGTGAGACAACAGTTTATAAAGCTATTCAGGTAACAGGATCGATGATTAAATGATTTGGTTTAAAGGGGTCTTTTAAGCGATTGTTTTGGCAAGGTCATTTTTAACCAAGTGACTTGCAACCCTGCTCCATTAACAGTGGTGTCAGCTGAGGAGAAGGGATAAAAGGATAAAAGGAGCAGCTAAGTATGATGGCAAGGACTTCTTAAGGGGGCTGTTTTGCCAGAATCCAAGTATATGTACCTTTGGACATAAAAAGGTATGCAAAACTCTTTAGAGGCTGTGAAGCTCCCACTAGACCCCACAAGCAGCTTCACATAGAAGTAGAAACAGAATCCGCTTATAAGTCATGAACTTGCATCTCATGTTCAAATATAATTTTTTTTTTAACATGATTTCTTTCTGTGCTTTGGTGGGCTTGTCCCACTAGCAAGTAGCCTGAATTATTTCCTCTTTCATTTTCTGAAGAATGTGTTTCTGTTCTCTCTCTCCAGCCCTCTTTCTTTTGTGTTTGTTTGTTTGGTTTGTTGTTGTTTTGGGTTTGTTTTTTTTTTGGACAGGCATCTATCAACAATTGACAAAATAACTATTTTCCCTGATGTTGCTGTGGTTTGCAGGTACTCTGTCTTTTGCCAGACTTAACTAAGCTTTATTGGTCTTCAACACAAGATGATATTGTGGACCATTGTTTTATTTTTTCAGTAACTGTTTACATATTAGTTTGAATGTTAATCCACTACGGCTAGCTGAGGGATGCCAAGATCCTATGAGATCAGACTTTGAATTCATGCTTTGAATTTGACTTGGGTTCTTATCCCCTGCCATGAGAATTAGAGCCAAAAATGGTGGCTATAGGCAAGAGAGAGAGAAAATCAAAGATGAGGTAGGAGGAAGGAAAGGAACGAGACAGAACACAAGAAAGTAAAAAAAATTGAGAGGAGCGTGATGAAACCAAGGTAGAGGAAAGAGACTTTTCACCATGGATTTCTTTGTGTCAGTTCAGGCTGAGACTTGGAAAGACTGTTGCCTTGCTTTTAGGAACAAAGCACCAATTTTTTTCATTTAAAAAGGTGCTCAGCACAGCACTCTAACTATTGCTAATCATCCATTTCCCACTGTAGCCCATAGGCAAAGTACCAGCTTGTGTGAGGTTTTGGTTATGACTAAATTCTGAGACCCCTGTTGAATCAACGAGTTACCCTGACTTTTAGAGTTTTGCTTACTAAGGATGAAATAAAAAAGGAAAACAATCACAGTTGCTCAGTTTTGTCCTTGTATATGGTTGTTTCTTCATATAAAACCTAAAAAGAATTATTTAGTAGAGCTTCTTCCCCAAGTCCAAGATTAATCTGAATAGAGATATTGGGATTGGGTTCTACAAATATGTTGCTTTTGCCAGCTGAAAATACTACTTAAGTAAAATAGTCACCTAACCCTTTGTAGACACGCCCCACCCCTTCTTTCTGCATTGGAGAATCCCTTAAGATGTTTTCCATTGCTTAGGCAATTGTATAAAGAGCAAAATTCACCCCTGAATTATGCCAGCACCAATATATGGAGTAAATGTCACCCGAAGAGAACAGAAGTCCAGTGTTTAGTATGTTTCTCAGCAATGTGCTCGATTCTTCCCTCAGTTCAGTTTGAGGTGGGTCATGTCCTGTTTTACGTTCTGACTCTCTTCCGACTCAGCTTGTCATTACAGTGCTTATCAATTATTCAATAGATCCTGAAGTGTTTCAGACAATATATCTTGTGTTTGTAAGCATCTTTAAAACTTTGAGATAGTCCAGTCTCAGTATTAGCTGAAATGGTCTTTTTTTTTTTTTTTAGTTTTTCTCTTTTTTTTCCTACAGTACTTTTGCTCTAAAAACCAAAATCAGTATTTAGGAGACAAAAGTAGAATGGTCTTAAAATCAATAGATCTAATGTCTGTTTCTACTGGTAGAGTACCAAGGTTCTGTGGTGACAGACTAGTGATTCTTTACCTACATGTTTCCTAGTTTGTTTCCAAAATAAGAAGTCATGAAATCTCTAGTCTTTTCTTTGCAAAGACAGTTTTTACAGGCAATCCTTCTGCTGTCTGGAGCTCCACTGAAGAAGCAGCCTACTTTTGAGAGGGTTAAGTGAAGTGTGTAGACAACACTTACCACACTATGAGTGCTAACGAATGATACAGGGAAATGAAGGTTAAAATGAGAAATGTTGGGCTTAGGCCAGGTAGGATTTTACCAGAACTCGTGGTAAAGTCCTGGCTTCACTGAGGCAAATAACAGCTTTTGTACTGACTTGGATGAAATTTTACCTGTGAATGAAATACTTTTGAGTACATAGTGAAGATATAATGTGGTTCTAGCATGAACCTTATTGAACAGCTAGACTGCATCATAGTTGAAAGTTCAGAGTGAACATTGGGAACAGCCTTCACCAAGACCTACTGCACAAGCCTGGCCTTACCATCCTGATGGCATAAGTGATTGTTAAGATTCTTGCACCATGTTCATCAAGGAGTGGTACCTGAGTTGCTTGCAATGGCAAGTCCTTAGATGAGCAGTAATTTATAATACTAGACATGCAATTTTCCAAGTGAAATACTTTTGTCAGCAGATAAAACCTAGCTGTTTGGGAGTGCAGTTGTCTACACAGTTCATATAAATAATTACAGTTTTCTTTGTAGTTTGTTGTTGTTAGGTAGTTGCACTAAAAATGCAGAAAAACACTACCGGAAGCTGAGAAGTCACTGTTAGTGTTTGCAGTGCCTTAAGCTTTGTACTGGGTTTGGCTTGGATGGAGTTATTTTTCTTCGTAGCAGCCTGTATAGTGGTGTTTTAGATTTCTGACCAAAACAGTGTTGAGTGCTTCATCTATGGCTGAACAGTGCTTGCACGCCATCAAGACCTTCTCTGTTTCTCACTGTGCCCCTGCAGTGGATAGGCTGGGGGTGGGCAAGAGGATGGGAAGGGGCACAGCCTGGACAGCTGACGCCAAGTGATCAGGGGGATATTCTATGCCATATAGCATCATGCTTGGCAATAAAACTGGGGGGGTAGTTTTTCCAAGGTAGCCATTGCCTGGGGACTGGCTGGGCATCAGTCTTGTGGTGGGAGGTAGTGAGTGATTTCCTTTGCATCACTTGGGGTGGGTGGTTTGTTTGTTCGTTCCTTTTTTCCTTCGCTTATTTAAGTCTCTTTATTGACCCACGAGTTTTTTTTCTCGCTTTTGCTCTTCCAATTGCCTTCTCTTTTCTGCTGGGTAGAAGTGACTGAGCAGCTGGTGTGTTCCTAATTGCTGGATGGAGCCAACCTACTACTAGCCTTAAGCTTGAAACTTACTCTAATTTCCACCTCACAGACTGGGAGTTAAAAGTAGACCATTTAGAAGAAGTTTTCTTGAAACTATTGAGAGCTGGGACTGAAAGAATTTTCCTATACTCGTACTTTGTATCAAAATCTGGTTTATGTCAAGGTAAAGCATGGATGATTAATTCTTAAGAGAAACTTAAGTCCTTTATAAAACTTTACCAAAGCTTTATGTTTTTGCTCTATTTAACACATACCAAATCTCTAGAAGAGTGAATGCTGGCAGCTCTAATCAGAAAAAAAAAAATTATGACGCAGTCACTATGTCATTCTATCATCGTATTTTGGCTTCAAGACAGTTTCCATGGTTTGTTCATTTTCAGATCTTAAAATTCCTCCCACACCTCAGAAATATATTTTAAGGTGATGCTGCATGCTCAGGATTCATTTCCAGCTTAAGAGAAAGGTGCAAGTAAATGCTGAAGTTTTGGCAACTGATTTGGAGAGACTTACTACGGTAATGACTACAGGCTGAAATCTAGTCAGATTCTTGGAAAAGGGATAAATTCAATATGTTTGAATCTCATACTTTTTCCAGTAAGAGGGAAAGGGATACTATAACTGTTACTGTAAAACCTAGTAGTATGATTCAGAACTAGAAAATGCAGCTCCAGCTCTGTGTGATAAACTTATCACCAGCTCCATCAGAAGGTATGAGAAAGATCTCTAGGAGTTTTATTTTGCACATGTGTTTGTGAGAAGAATAGGAAAGGGGAAAGAGGAAACTAAGTTCAAATGAAAACAGTCTCATTTTGAGATTTCTGCAATTGTTTTGCAGAACTGACTGAGCCTGGAAAAAGATACCAGTGAACAAGATTGCTATTAGCTCTAAAGTAGCCTTTTTAATTAATTTTTATTAAACTGCCTAACTTGATCAGTTTATGAGCAAGGGATGCTCAGCAATGAAATCAGCAGAGGACTGTTTGAAGTGATATAAGATATGGAGAACCATATTAGTCTCTTGGTTTGTTCACTGCTATGAGTTGTATACTGATTCATACCATCTCAGGATCTGACTCTTACTTCTTTATGATCACTTGTTCCCCTAGTACAGTACACAGAAACAACATTGAAGGGAAAAATAATCTCCCTGAGTTCATAGGACATCACAAAACACAATATGCATTGGAGAGTACCTGGGATAGTGTTTTGCCTCCTGTACCTGCTCTACTGCCCAGATCTGTTAAATCTATCCTGAAAATTGGAGGCAGGGAGTAGGCTGGGACATTTCCTGGAAAGAGAGAAGAGGGAGTGGTTGTTTTGGGATTCTTCTCAACTGGCAGAACCTTTCTTACACCGCAATAAATTAAACCTTGGCTCCCTACAGTAAGGTTGGGAAAAAGGATCAGAGAGCTCTGAAGTACTTTGCCACCTTCTCTCTTTGCTCTGCATAGCCTGGCAGTGGAAAGTTTAGCCTTTAATGCTAAATCTGCACCTGAAAGTTGAAGAGGTCTGGGTACTAGGGTGCAAGCCTTTTGGTTTTGATAATTTTCTGTCTATCACTTTACTTCCCCTATACATGCAGTTAAGATTATAATGATTCCATGAAGTTAGAGGTCACTGTAGGCATTTCTAAGGAGGAACAGAAGAAGGAAAAATTTCTTATACTGTACTGAAGTTGCAATTTATATTTCAGCAGGTTCATTCAGCAGGTTCAACAGACAACAGTTGCGTATTACCTAAGCAGTGGACTTCAACAATAAGAAAGTTCAGTTTTTTACTTTACCAGCTGGTTTAGGCTTATTGCAGGGAAGGGCAAGTGCCCCTGTATTGTATTCTTTCATTTTATAAGTACTCTGTATGCAATAGGAACCTGAAAATTTTCTAAATGTATTTCAACATAGTAAGAATTTGAAGCAATGAAGAATTTAAAAATGAAACCTGGAACACTGTTCTCTAGTAAATAGTGAATCCTTTACAATTAATTTGCAATGAAATTTGGGAGTACACTGGTCTAGTTTTTATTAGGGATTCAATATAAATATATATTTTTTTGATGAGAAATTTAGAAATTGAGCAAAGTCCAAGAAAAAGTAAGGAAATGGTCAAGTACAACAGAGGCTATTCAGAAAACTTTTTACTAGCATATGAACATTCCTTTTTTGATTTTTGCTTGGCAGAAGGCAGAATTCTGCACTTTCCTCTTACTTATGACATTCAGACAGACTAATTCTCAAGTTTACTAACATAGATTCTTCCAAAGGAACTGTATCTCTGCCGTGCTCCTTTTCTCTGGAAAAAGCCTAGCATCAAATGTCCTCCCAGAAGAGAAAAAGAAATTTCAGCGCAATCCAGTTTGGGCATATCGTTTCATTGACGATCAAATGGGTTGAACACATTGGGTTTGATCTACCCTTTATAAATCTGATATTTCCTCCTTCTCAATTGTTCAGTGTGCCTGCTGCCACTTGGCTTGATCCTCAGAGCATTTCCTTGTGTGTGTTTCCTAGGTCTCAGTATATCATCATTTTTCGCAAAAGTAAAAAATGTTCTTGTTCACTTCGTAAAATTGTGCAAATAAGAACAATGTTTGAATTGTTATTTTAGGTGTCTCAGTTGATGATTTCAGAGATGTAGAGTGCAATGCAAGTGGCCAAAATACAAGCTAAGCACAATTTGCTGGCTGTCCAGAGAGACTAAGGGACTAGCTTTCTACCACAAATATCAGCTGGGATGCCTAAAGGCCACATGCCAGGAGGTATCACTATTTCAGCTGAGACAACCATCATGCAGGCCTATTTCCTATTAAAGACTTACGGTTTCATTTCCACAGAATCACATTTTTTAAGTCTCCAAAGGGTCCCGAACGTGTTTGATATGCACCACAAAATTGAGTTCAGTGTTCAAGTTTGGCTACCTTTTCTCAGAAATTCAGAAAAGAGGGCTAATAATATCCTGTTTTGAAGGACAGCTTAGAAAGCCTAAATTCAATTTCCTTGTTGCCCTGGGATAATACAAGTATGATATTTTTTTTTTTTTTTTTTTACTTTCTTGCAAAGTGCTTTTGCTAGCTGATAGCCAAATTGCCCCAGTTGGGTAATTCTTCATCATCGTGTTGAACGTGTGCCACTTCCAGAACTTAGTGTGAGAGCAAAGGGGAACACAACTGGAAGAAAACTTAAGCTTGGAGACAAAGCAGTCTCTTCAGTTTTTCTGCAGTCCCGTTCCCTGCTGGTAGTGGCTGTGTTGTGGTTTGTGCTCTACGGCCCAGCCAATGGTGACAGAAGGGCTCAGGTAGTAACAGAGAACTCATTCCAGAGGGCTGGAATGGTCCCACACAGAGAACGCTCTAGCAGGAGTCAGGGAGATTCCTTACTTTTTCCTCAGCATTCAGCTTGTGCCTGAGGGGCAGAGTGGTTTAGTCATTTGGGATACCAATCTGTGATTGTGTAAATCAGAATCCCAAGCATATTTCCTGTTAGATTGGTGTATAATGTGTTAGGATGATTCGGGAGTGCTGGAGATGGGGAAGTTTGCCACGACCATAGAGTAATGGTGAAAAAGATAGGAAAAATTTGTGTTTTCTATTAAAAGAAAAATAATATTGTTTAAAAAGTGCAGTGCCAAGATAGTGAGAGAATTATGTGCATAGATTCTGGATATTTTAAAACAAATGCACAAAATACAGGTTGTATCATTAATTAACTCTCTAAAATTACCTTCCCAGCTTGTATATTACATTATTGTTTCTTTTAATGGTTGGGTATCATTATATACAAGATCATGAAAGCGCTACATCAAGTCCCATAGTAACAGCAGGCTTTCTGGGAATTCTGTATTTGCAAACTAAAAGAATTGCAAGTTACAAAGATGTAGATTATTATTAGAAATTAACCCTTAATTTGCTACAACTTTGATAATTTCACAACGACAATATTATTTTCTGGTTAATTTTAAATTTGGTCTTGGTAGTCTTAGGGATAGAACTATGCAATTTTTGTCTAGAAACCATGATGTAAATTATAACTTGGCTTTTTTGCTTCTCTTCAGTCGGATTTTTGCTTTTGTTCTCAGCTAGACTACAATTGTTTTGAGACTGCATGCAAAACTACCTCTTTACCAGTGTCTCCTAGAAATTGAACAGCATGCATATTTTTGAAGGGCCTTGCTCTAAACTCACATAAAATCACTGTAAATCATTTGTGATTCAGTGTGCTTCTTCACTGTCATGCATACAAAAGCAAAGTCCCTGGTGTACTAAGATAGCCACCTGCCACGCTGAATAGCTTTGTTTCACTCTTCCTCCTCCCCCCATTTTTGTTCTATTTAATTCCTTTTTTTCTCTTTAAAATTTCAAATACTTTATTTTTCAAAAGAGAAGGATCTCTCTTCCTTACTGTGTACAATACTTAGCAAAATACCTTCATTTCCTGGCCTAGGTACAGTAACAGTAAGAATAACAAATCATTGGTTAATAACATAAAAAAATCTACACTAATAATCATTGAATTATTTGTAGGTTTTGTTAATGTAATCCAGGTCAAAGCAATCCCTAATCCTACCTTGTTATGTTGGAGAACAGCTCTTTGTGTTTCCTGCATAAGACACTTGCACATGCATAGAAGCAGCTATGTGGAAAACATGTTCTTCAAAAAGACTGAATGCGGGCTCTGCAGAAAAAGAAAATAAAAAAAAAATCAAGAAACATAAAATCACTTTCACTGTCTCTAGGGTCTTTATGAAATATTGTGCACAGAGATTATTAAACTGATGCCAATAGCATGTATAGCCTTGGGGTCATTCTAATTGACCAAGGACAGCTTTCCCATTAGAGATTTTAAAATATGAAGTTCATTAATGTTTGCCTTCAGATACTGTGTATGAGACACCATCGATGCTAATGTGGAAGCACAGGGAGGATGAATAAGTTTGCACATTCTTGTCTTTGGCTATAATCTAACGATCTTGTTTCTCTCAATGCACCAATATAATAATATACAGTCATAGTGAGGTCACTGGACCAGAATCCTCATATAACTGTTATTAGTAGAATAAGAATTATGAACCATTGCTTTTAAATCCTGGATTTTTCAAGATTTCAGTTAGATTTAATCATTAGATTAGTCTTCTAGGTTGTAATAATCCTTTGCCTCTATTCAGTTTGGGGGTGACGTTCAACGAGCTGTGGAGGTTCTTTAACAGAAGTTGAGGTAGCAGGAGAGTTTAGCATCAAACTGTCATTTTGCTGCAGAATCGGGGCGTTCCCATATGAATTAGTAGGAACAGAGTAACAAACTTGTGCATATTATGCTGTCGGTTCTGCACAAAACATTCTGGAGGAGGTAGCACATTTCTGTGGTGCTACTGTGTTGGTAGTTGGTTGGTTGGTTTGTTTCTTTCTTTTCTCATTGTGAGAAACACTATTTATTCCCTCATTGAGAGCATGTATAAGAAAACATATCTCTTCCAGATGTGGACAGAAGGTGAGGATTTCGGGTAAGTTGCATTCCTGTGCAAGTGGAAAGGGAGAGACATCTGTCTTTCCAGACTGTCAGGCAGAGTTGAGCCACAGAGATTTCAATCTCAGCACTTGATTCATTTTGTGAAAATAAAAGGGGTGCAGAGGTGTGTATGAACAGACTTTCTTTTGACTTGCCTCAGTTTCTGTGATATTGAAAAGCTCTGTGAAACTGTTTTAATTTTGGCAGACTGTGATCTATATTCCTTATTTGTTCTCCAGTCCTTCTGCTTAACACAACAGGTTCTATTGCTCCTGTGTGTGAAGAGGAGAGGTCGTGTTTGCTCCTTAAAGTTGTTGGTGAAGAATAATATAATAGATTGGAGAAGCTAGAGAGAGTGGAGGAAGAATGGAGATTACCAGAACCATTTTATTTCTGTTTTTTTAAATGAGGAGTAAATGAATCAGATGTCCTGCCAGCATACAGTGATGACATAGATCCCTAGGGGTAAAAAAAGTGAAGCCAGGCTTTTTCTCTGTGGAAAGACATAGGCCTATGAAAGGTGAGGACCAGAAGCTCTTTAAAGAAGTTCATGTAGTCAAAAACTCTCTAAACTTTATCTTTGGCTTAGATTGGACATTAGGGACAATGCTGCATGTTCCTTTCACTGTCTTTTTATTCGGTCAGTCCAACTGACTAATACATTCGTTAACCTCTCTGAAGAAACTGTTGCTATAGACATGGCTGCCTCCCATCTATGGGGTGAGAGAAAGAGTTCCCCATCATAAAATTAGGGCTGAATAAATGTATCAGCTTCAGCAGTTCAACTGGGGATGCACTTTGCGTAATTCAGATAGAACTGTCTGGTAAAACAGCTCTCCAAAAATTTGGATCCTACCCCTGTCATGAAATCTCAGATAAACTGGGGCAGACAGCTTTCTTGAAATAAGAAATGGTTAACATGTTCAACTGAATTTACTTGGGAAATTGCAGAAGCTTGTCAAATTCTGGCTTCTCTTCACAAGTTAAATTCTAAGTAAACACATGCTGTATAAGATAAGATGCATCACTAAAATTATGATATTTCCATAGTAATTTTACTTAAAACTTAAAAAGTCTTAAGAATCAAAATTGATAACTGAAACTGTTCTCTTTTTTTAATTTTTTTTTTTTTTTTAAGTCCTCTATTTCAAGAATAATGTTATGGCTAAAACTTCATTATATTTACTAACACTTTAGTTTTTTGAAACTCTGATAGAATCTTTTTGCTTTTTAGAAAATATCTGGAGAAAAGGGAAAGAACAAATTAGACTAAACAAAAATTGAGAAAGAAATATATTTAACATTGTATATTGGTTAAAACAACAGGAAAAAATAATAACTAATAATGTTCTGAATTGAAAACTAGCTCTGTGTCTCATTAAAACCTTAACTGCTTTAGGCTTTCCCTTCTCTCACCTGCCACCCACTGATGACCTATGAGTCACCAACTATTCCAGTTTCATCTGAAATCTTTATTAAATTATTTTAAACCCCAAAGCCCTGTGTGATAAGAAAAACAACAGATCAGCTTATATACTTTTAAATTATAAGATTATCTGTAGATAACAGAAATCAGTTTTCCATGTACATATCTACATGTATATGTACATTAACATCTAAAGTATTCATAACTGTATCATTTTAAAGCTCATAAATAGAGTAAATTATGAAAAATGACGATGTTTTAGCTCATTACAGTTCACTGCTCATAAACCAGCCCTTTCAGAAAATAACTAGAGGACTTGCAGATTTACTCATAGTATCAGCCTCTGGGCAGCAAACAAAATGTTAATCAGAAAATACGTTTCTTCCCACATTTTTTTATTGATGGTAAGTACGACTCAAAACGGCTATTGATTTAAAATTATTTTTATTCAATAACATAGAGTAATATTAAAGGCACTGTTTTGTCAGTGTTTTTCTCTGTTAACAAGAGCTTGGCCTTAGTCATTGCCTAAATGCTTCTCAAGGATTACATGTGCAAGTAACTACCTGCTGTTTGTCTCACCAAGGCACAGATAACATCTCTGTGAATAACTGCAAAGTCATTGAAATAGAGTCTTTTATTGACCCGATGGAACTGCTCACTGAAGGCAACTGGACCTGGGTGCGTCAAAGGGGAGCGGGTGAAGTTCCTAACCATTATGCTATCAGGAAAATTAGAGATGCATTGTAATGTTGCTTGGTTTCTGTTGTGTGTCCTGAAGAGCAGTCATTGTGAGTACTTACCTCCAGGAGAGGTTTTGCAGATGTAGATTCTGTAGGGGGAAGAAATTGCTGTTCTCACAGCTCAAGGAGGATGTATGTAAGTCCAAACCCCCTTCACATATACCCTGCACAACAGGATTTTCTACTGGATGGCTTACGTGACTCCTCATTCAGTATTTCAGATTTTATTAATTCTGCTAGCATTGTTAATTCTTCTTGTGTATTGTATAGGAAGTTAAGTAATTTAGCTATTAGGTATAATTTCATTATCCTACCACAGAGCAAGGTATCTAAAAGGTAAATGCTGTAATATTTAACACCTTGAAGTCGCACTGTGAATTTGTGATGGGACACAAAACACATCCAAGCCTCCAGAGTACTGTTCAGTCATTTAACTTTTTGGCCAACCCTTCTTTGCCACCTTCCTCTAGGACATGGGCTATTATAAGTGCAAATCAATATTCTCTCCCCAAATTCACAGGACGGTGGAGCAATACTTGAAATGATCAAAGGACCTGATGAGTTGCAGCAAATAGTCAAAATGACAATAGCAAAGTGGCTGTTGCCTTGCAGTGCACACAAGTAGAGTGATGTGAGGCAGAGAATTACACAGGGGTTTAGGCTTCTCTATGACGAAGCACTTGCTTAAGTTCAAGCATATGAATAATCTTACAGAAATTATTTCAGATTTCCTAAGTTTCATTTAAGCATGTGACTAATAACTCTCCTAGGTCAGGATATTAATCATGTCTGAATGTCTTCATTGATAGGTAGAGATGACCATTCAGAGATGGTCATTTTGTGAATTTGTTTTTATAACTCCTTTAAAATACAGATCTATGTCACTGATGACTCATATGATGGAAAGAGCAGTTGAGAAGATCAGTGCTAGTACCAAAATATAATATTTTTGCTGCATGAACTAGACACACTGACATACCAGTAAAACTTCTTCCTCTTGCTTGGTCTGAAATGGAATTCTGTCATGGTATGCACTTTTTCTTTTTTTTTTTTTTCTTTGGTAAGTATATAATTAAGTGGAACCAAATGTGATTCAGCTTTGCTTTTTAAGATAACCTTTACTTAGGAAAAATCTCCACTCTGGTCAGCTGTTAAGGCTGCTTTCAGTATGTTGATTAAGAGGGAATCAAGTCCACCCAATGTGACTTTTTTTCTCTTTTGTACTTCTTTTCCTACTTATTTTCCTCTTTCTTCTCTTCCTACAGTTAAGTACCTCCTCTGTATTTCTTAGTTCTTTTTGTGTTAACTTCCATTTTCCGTCCTAGTTTTGTTTCCTGTTCATATATATACAGACATTTTGCCATTTCTCTCTCCTTTTTTTTCCTCCCCACTTGACCAATTTTCTCATTGCCTCTTGCAGAAGTGAAAATATATCACCTCCGTATCTAGAAATCCTCAGAGACTTCATGCTTATTTCTGGGTCCATTACAGAGTCTCTGTTCCAGACTTATTTTGCATTTTATCATGTTTGCTTGTAATGCTAAAAGCTAAAAATCCCAAAATGTATCTGTCAATAACATTTTCATGGAACCCCCAATCTTAGAACTAGTTGGTTTGATAAAGCTTGATTAAAAAAAAAATAAATCACAGAACTGCCTTATCTGTAAAGCTACAGACTTTTTTATAAAAAGAAGACAGGTTTTATATATCTGTATCAGAGACATATATTTTAAGAAAGTGATTATATATCTGCTTTAACAACCTATGTGGAAAAAATAAAGTAGATTTAACTGTAGATATACAATTATAAATAGTTAGAACACAGTGAATAATGGCTGTAGCCCGGTGCTGAATCGTGGACCTCTCTTTCCTTGAGGTAGATCACCAAAACATATAGTGTTTTAAAATTAACTATTTGTAAAGGTCAACAAAATAATTTATGGGACATTTTATGCAGATCAGAGAACTTTTGGTCCTTTTCTAAACCTGTAATAATGTAGATCATCTCAACTGCTGACCTTCAAAAGACCATATTTGACGTCACCAAGTTCTACTGAAATGACTGCCAGTTCATTATGTTCATAGCACAATGAATTTTCTAATCCTCACACCTAAGCAGATTACATTGTTGTCTAGTAGATGCTGCTCTTTCCTTTTTATAAGCACCTTGTCAGACACTAAGTATTATTGGGATAGAAATATCTTTTACCGTTCTTCTGAAAGCCTACTATAACTTCTCCTTATGAAGTAATAGAGGGGATCAAAAAAGAAAAAAATCTATGGGATTCCTTAAGCAAAAAATATAGAGGAAGGAAGTGGGTGCTGCTCTTCCCACAGAAGGATGAGCATGCAAATGAATGACCAAAACCAAAGAGCTGTGGTTTCCTGACTTTTTATTCCTGGAAGACGGTAACCTGCCACTTGCCTCTTTTCACTGTGCACCTTTTTTTTTTTTTTTTTTTTTTTTTAACAGCCTCTATTTTCTATCTCTGTGGCTGAGACTATATTTGAAAAATTAATGCTCTTTAATCCTACTCTTCTGTTCTTGTGCTCTAGTTCTCCACAATATCAGACAAACTCCTGTGTTTCTTAGTTCAAAATCTAGCTCAGTTGCCCAAGAATGACCCCTTGGCTTTTACTGTGTTCCCAGGACTCTCTAACAAATTTAAACATTATTCTGCCAAGCTCTTTCATTTAGGCTGACCTTATTCCGACAAATAACTCATGGGTGCACAAGTCCTAATAAACATAGTTGGAGACTGGGGGAAGTTCTGGGTTCATTTTGGCCTAGTGTACCATGCCTTGTAAGATAGCACATTAACCATGTTGAAATTATTTATACAGCTATTTAGATATTAAAATAACAAACCAAATGGGTCTGTAGTGATAAATGTCTTGTGCTTGTCAGTCAAAGTAGCTGTACTCGTCTGTCTTCCAAGGGGGGAAAAAAAAGCAGCTTTAAAAGCAACACATCTTTTAAAATAATGAGGAGAACCAGTGCAGTACTTAAATTCATGCAGTCTATCTGAACAACAAGTAATGCAACATTTCCTTAACTGTAGTAAAGCTAAACTAGAGACAACCCACAGATATGGGCAGTTGGTGAGTGGGTAGCAGTCCCATACAGTCATGCCTGAGGAATAATTGCATTGTAATTGGCGTTTTTTGCTTTTGTTCTCACTTACCCAGCTCCCAGCAAGTGGATACTCTTCTCCCCCACACACACTTCTTGTACCTGACATGGACTTGGGGGAGTGCAGACAACCGAGAGAAATTCTAAAATGCTCCAAAGAAAATTAAACTTTTCTCTCAATACCTTTAACAGGAAGACATATCTGCTTTGTTGTGGTAACGATGAGCTGCCCCAGTGTGAAGCCTTTACGAATTGTTCAAAATATACAATGCTGCATCAAGTTCTCTACAGTCTTCTCCTTCAGATTACTTTATCCCACAGTAATTGCCTCCTTACTTAGAATCATAGAATAATTTAGGTTGGAAGGGTCCTTTAAAGATCACCTAGTCCAACCCTCTTACTTCTTAGTAACTTTGTACCAAAGAACAGTTAAAATAGATGGTCCTGCACTATGAGTTAGCAAACAATCTCGGGTCCTTCTCCTATGTATACTGGGGGATTTTGTTTCCAAAACAGGTTATGTTTTTTTTTCTGAAAACATCCCACTCACCAGCCCCTAGGGTCATGTTCACAGTCTTATTCAACTGTTGCACAGTAGGTAGGAAGAATCATGTGGAACACACTTGACTTTTATGTGAAAAGGCTTGGCATAGTGACCAGGGAACGCAGTACAACTGCTAGGTTTGAATGTCTTTTGAAACCTTCAATATTTTGCCTTGAACTCTCCATAAAAATAACTTTTTCACCCACGGATCTCCCGATTCTGATGTCACATCAGTGAATCTGCCTGGCTGATATTTTGCAGGGGAAGAGTCTGGGGGAAACTGTATGTTGATCTGACTTTGTTACGGCCTGCTCTTCAAGGATCTGAAAACAAAACTTATATCTGATGTTAGTTATTCTGAAGTTGTGGAAGTCGGTATTCTGAACTTAGACTAGATTTAGTTTTGCTCACCTCTCCAAATTTAAGACTGAATCTATGTACAAGACCAGTTACCTTTGATAGTGAGTCTGATTTAACTTTGTTGTGTTTGTAACACAGCCAACTTTGTTCATTTTTAGGTGCAGCCCAGGAATTTCCCAACATTTAAATATGCACCTATGCTTTCTGTATTAGAGATGCTTTCACTGGCACCCTTGCAGAAAAGCGGAGTGGCAGTCAAGGCTGTCTATTAAGCACGGCTATTTTGTATGTCTGTACCAATATTTTGCAATATTTGATCAGAGTTTGCAATATTGCAAGTCAGAGTTTGCAAGGCACAGATTAATTAAAACACTACAAAAAAGTCAATAGTATAGATTGATACTAACCAGGGAAAATGTCAGCTCCTTATTGAATGAAACAATGCAGTTAGGCTAGCAATTGCAGATACTGTATAACTACAGTAAAATGAATAGCATGCTGCAGAAAATCTAGCCAGCCTTACTTTAATGCAGTAGTAAGCATCAGAGGTGTTAAGAGTAGTGTTGCCCCCAAGGCATATAGATGCAGTACTGTATCTTTTAGTAAAAATTGGCAACATTGTAGGGAGCGTTACAGAAAGCAAACAGGACTGTTATTCTTGGTTTTGCCTATGCAAAGTGGAATTCTAGTGCAGTCCACTTAGTGACACCTAAGAATTTAGAAAAAAAATGCGTATATATATAATATATATATAAAGCTAATGAAACTGGCCAGACAAACGTAAAACTGCAGCAAAAGTGATAGAAAATTGCATCCTGAATGTTTCTCTGACTAAGCCAGTAAGACATTGGTTGAAGAAATAGAAAAGCAGACAAATCCTTGGGAGAAAATGCGAATAGACCAAAGCCCATACCAGGATATGCTGTATTTCCGAACTGTCTGTCAAGTTTAGCAGGAAAGACCATGGTACCAACTATGTCCACAATTAGTGTGATATGAAACATGAACGCAACTTTTCCTAGTAACTGAGCTGTTATTGCTGTAGACGGTGGTTCAAAATTAAGTATGTGTATATATTTTTGAAGAAAATAAAAAAACAAATATATTCTATCCGTCCAACTCTTCAAAAGATAAATACAGAAGTACTGTAAAACTTAAGACACAAAACGAATCAGTTTATTATATGGTTTTATTTGATATCAGATACCGCTTCCTGCTGGGTATATTCTTTGACAATGGATTGATTGTAGAAGATATATCTTGAAAACTAATGAGATACTTAAAAGTCATCCTTCCTTTAATTAAGAAATAGAAGGGTGAAGATTATTTCAATATCCATGAAGTAGAGAAATAAAATTACCTATAGTGTGAATGAAAAATATATCTGTATACAGTCCTGATATGATCACTAGATTATTAGGCTTCTATTAGACTATTTCTATTAGATTTCTCTGAAATATTCAGTGCTGGCAAACTCTGATCCTGTTGGTTTCAGGAACATAGTGAGGCTGATACTCTGTTCTTTAGAAATGTATGCCTACAAATTTTATCCATGCAAGTTTGTCTCATTGTTAGGGAAGGTCACACTTTATCTCAAGATCTCGTGATAGCAGAAGAGTTCATGACTCTACCCAGTTTGTGAATTTTTGCAGCAAACCCACTGCTGACACCAACAAAAAGCCTCCACTTGTGCTATTGTGACTTGTTATTTTTATTACCATCCAAATTTGAAATAGTTGTCAAGAATGGAAACCAGTTACATAAGCTGTATTATAAGAGTTTTGTTGAAGTTCTGTGTTGAATTTTTAAAAAAATTTAAGATTTACAGCAATCATTTGCAAATTTGCAAATATTATGGTTATGGTTTCAAAATACCAGTCACAACATATTAAACTCTTGCGTACAGCAAAGATATTAAGTGTCACAGCTTTAAACCACAATTTTCAAAAACAATTGCTGTCTCCTATTATCACGTGTCACAACAAATGAGTGTGTATATACAAAGTATGCCAGTTCATCCTTACATATTAAAATACTAAAGTTGTGTCATGCTGCAGTATGCTTTTGAAGTTGTAGTAGATGCAGCAGTAGCAAGCTCTAATCTATAAAAAACATACAATAAATATATTTTTACAGTTTTAGTTTGACAACCATTTTTAGTCTTCAGGAAGCGGAAATGGGGAAAGCAAAGTCTAAATATATATATTAAACTTAAATATTAAGTCTTAGTACTTGCACCAGTATAAAGCAAAATGGTTGCAGGCATGCATCTATTGTTAGGAGCAAACTAACAAGTTGAAAACTTGTTGAAACATTAACATCTAAATTATAGTTCATTTTGTGCTTCATTTTAAATAATGGTGTTAAACTTAGTAGGATTATGTAACATAAGGAACAAAAAAATATTATGGGACTTAATGAATGGAGATAGATAAACTCAAATAATATACACAAGGATTTAATTAAAAAGTTGGTTAATGAATGGAACTAGCTATCAAGATATCAGTTCTCTATTTTTTATAAGACTAGGCAATTTTCTGTGTGTGTAGGTGTGTGTCAGGCTAGCAGGCCATTAGTCAAAAGGTCATAGTCAGGTAATGATGGTATGTTAAGAGTCTCTGATGTTGACTTCTGTATTACTTGTTGAAGTTGACTTGTGTGTTATTGCATATTTACACATCTAGAGTGAACTCTTACACTCCACACAGATCTGTACTTGACAGGAGAGGCTTCAGGAGAGGGATCATTGCACCTGCTAGATTTGTGGAATTGCAGGCTGCAAGATTATTTTTCAGCTTTCTGTGGCTTTTAAATAACAAGAGATTCCTGAGATAGACTATTAACTGCAGCAATTGAACATCTTTGAGAATTGTAGTGTAGTTTTGTAGTGTAGTGTAGTCCTATGAGAAGGGACTACTTCTGCTGAAAGCAACAAACAAGCAATAATGTGTGATTAATCATGAAATGCGTTGTTTCTGAGCCCAATTGTATCTGTTGCTGTTGTGTACATGGATCTTGATATGTTAGAGTTCAGAAGATGCATGGAGAACTGGTCAGCTTTGGGTAGATTCTTCTGCCATGCTGGGCTTCTTCCCTTCCATCTAAATTAATATTGGCTTTTTAAAGGTCATAAAATGTAAAGGATATTGACTCCAACATTCTAGCTCCAACACAGGTGAAAAACAAATTCATGTTTATCTGCATTTTGGCTCTCAGTCTTTCTACCACATAAGGAACTCCTCATTCTATACTACATGTCCAAATTTTCTATAAAGTGTACTGAGAAAGTAAATATTGAAGAATGGGATTCCCAGAAGTTCATAAACTTAATAGACAACTTCTCAAACTCATCTGTGAGAAATTGAAAAAGGGAGTGGGCTAGATGTCTACCTCTGGATGACAAGGAAATAACCATTTCTCCGTGAGTTCTCATGTAGGCTAGGCAACCAAGCCATGTGACTTTTCTCTCAACTATAGATACTTACAGTCCTACTCCACTGAAACTAATAGTTCAGTGAAGAAGGTGCCTAGCCAGGGGAGAGAATAATTTCCATGTACTTGAAAGCAGTCAAGTACCCTGCTCCATTTGAAGAATGCCCTCATTCCTAGACTATTTTAATTTCCAAGATAATGCATAAAGATTTAGGATTTAGTTTGTCTTTTAGCCTCCTTTGAAGCTTTTACACTTTGAATAAATAACTGGCAATACACTGGAGAAAGAATAAGACGACAGTCGGGTGTAGGTCCTAGGCGAGTGCTTTATTACAGGACTTGTAGAGTCAATCTCTCACTCATTCTTCTGATAGAACTAGAGCAAAAGGACAGGAACATGTGAGCAGCAGAAGGTCAATGCACAGGGAGACAGAATTTTAATGCAGAGATACTCAAATTAAATCTAAACTACCTAGGGTGCAGGTTGCAGTCTAGTTGCAGTAGCTAAGGGTTCTGCTCAGGCTAGTATTTTCAGTTAATTAACAAGGTAAGCATCTTCCACAAAACACTCTCTAAAACCAACTCACTACATTGGAGAGATGATGGTCACTTACTTCAAAAGCTGAGCCTTTCGTAATCAGTCTTGGAAGCCACATTGCACACAACGCAATGGTCCTTTGAGAGACTGGCTGGGTACTCTGGAAGATCTTGTTAATGCTTTCAAATACCTGAAGGGAGGATGCCAGGGGGATGGGAGCAGTCTTTTTTCAGTGGTGCCCATTGATAGGACGAGGGGTAATGGGCACAAACTTGAACATAGGAAGTTCCATCTTAACATGAGGAGGAACTTCTTTACTTTGAGGGTGGTGGAGCACTGGAACAGGCTGCCCAGAGAGGTTGTGGAGTCTCCCACTCTGGAGACATTCAAAACCCGCCTAGACGCTGTCCTGTGCAACCTGTTGTAGGTGACCCTGCTCTGGCGGGGGGGGTGGACTAGATGATCTCCAGAGGTCCCTTCCAACCCTCACTATTCTGTGATTCTGTGATCCCAGAACTGCTGAGCTGTGGACATTTTTGTCTAGTAAGCTGATGTCTAAATTGACCCAGAAGTTAATTATGAAGTGAAAAACACACCTGTTGTACCGGTTACCACCAAACTAAGAGCAATTATATTAATCAAATTTAATAAAAACTTGTCATCAGTGAGTAACAATCAATTGACACCAAAACCTGAGACCTGGTGTTTGACTCAATAGTGACTTTAGCATTTTGCTTTGTGCTTTGGGAACTAATGACATAATCATATATAATTATTTTAAATATTTTATAAACTGCAGTGAATTTCCTAATGCTGCTTGCTAATTATGCAATATAATTTTAGGAAAATTTCATGGATGTTGTAGTATAGCTAGGTTGAGTCATTTGTCACCACGAGATCATATAGAGATCCTCAATCCTATAAATAGAGCCATAGGCTTTATGTATATACTGTGTCTTTTTATTTTTTTTAAATGCTTATAATCTCTAGTTACTATTGCTATTTTGATATATAATAGTATAAATGTTACTTTATCTGAATACTAAACAGTACTGGCAGCAGTTAGAAACATCACGCTTGAGCTATAGCAGAACAATGAGCCTTCTAAAACATTGTGGCTAGATTATTTTAGGAAAATGTCTAAAGCACCAACTTCTAGGTATTATAGAAGCACAGAATGAAAGAGTTCAGCATTTAAATACACTAGATCAAAGAAAAGGGGATGAAAAAAATTGTGAAGAGATTGGAAATTTGTATGCAGAAAGTCAATAGTAATACTGAGAACAGAATTTTTAGAACCTTTATACTATTATTAATACTACTAATAATATAGTACTGACTGAGAGCTTTGGTTAGGTTTAAATTATTGTTGAGTACAAGATCAGCAGACAGAAAAGACTTTTGGAAATGATTCTGAATATTTTCTATCTCTAATGTAAGAAAAGACAAATTATTATGAAAAGCTATAGATGAGGCAATATGGGAAAAGCTGTTAAAACTGGCGATAGACTAGGCTACTTATTATCATCTTGGCTACAACTTATCAATATGCTTCATTCTACATGGGATGTAAAATAAAATCCCCGTTCAGAATGTTTTCATTCTACGCTAATAGGCAATACATGTCAAACACCTGCTTAAATCTTTGCTCTGATATTCATCTTTCAACACCTGAATAACAACCTTGTTCTTGAAAGTGCTGAGGTTTCAATTGCAGCCAGTGATACCTGTGATCCAAAACAAAAGTAATTTGCTGCTTTTTTCTAGAAAGATGGCAATAAACTTTAACTAAAGAAAAAAAAAAGACAGTTTTGATATTGCCTTTAAACATTGGATTGTTTAAATCCTGATTCCTGATTGAATCCAGGATTGTTTAAATCCTGATCGCTGATTGGATTTGGAAAGTATTAAACAAAAAAACCAATAAATCTGTAAGTGCCCGAACCCACACATTGGTCACAAGTGACAATGCTTACAGAACCCTTGATCTGACAAAGACATGCAGTAATGTGTGGGATAACATGCAAAGATACCTCCCTGAAGGCGGTAATACTTCTTATGAAGTTAGTTTTGAAAACTTTAGATGAGAAACTCCAAATTTCTTTCCCATAACTAGCATAGCAGAGGACAGATTTACTTTTTCTCCCCACTAGTGTTCCCAAAACTTGTTCCCCTGATGGCAATTCAGCAAGGAATATCTTCACATAATTTACATGCTCCTGAGTTGTCTCTGTAGCATCTTAGTTTTATCCACCCTCCCTGCCAACAGAGAGAGCTTCAGTGGATGCCATAACGTTTTGATTTGTCAGCGTCAGCCTGATAATCAGGACAGTCACTCTGGCTGCTTGCACAATGTTTTAGGATTTGTAGTCACACTGAACAAACAGGCAGTTTATGTCCATCTTCTGACATGAATAAAAGTTTGAGTGTCTCTAGCCACACTTCATGTAGTAACTAGGATTACCCTGGGTGTGGTCTCAGCAGCCATGTTTCCCATGAGTGAAGAGCTATACTGTACATCACGTGAACATGTCCTGGTCAACAAAGGAGAAAGTGCCTCTTCACAGAGTATTATCTTCCCCCCTCCCCTGATTATTTTTCTCTCTCTGTCTCTGTCTTACTCCAGACAGAAACTATGTTCCCTAGGGCACCTTGTGAAAAGTGGATGGCATTTTTTAATACTTAAGTGTCTATGGAAAAAATGGGCATTTTCTTTGCAGGTAACTTGCATTCCTGTGGTGTGGCCCAAGTAGTGAATGAGAGAGGACCCAATAAGTTTGGAAGAACTTACAGGGAGACAGATATTGCTGACATCTGGATGTGGCATGAGGGCATCGTTGTATGGCCCATAGAATAAGGTATGGTGAAATATCTGTTTCAGACCTGCTTCTGCCTAGATGGCGGCAGTCTCCAAGACTTGTCATTCCCATTTCACATACAATTTCCTGAACGAGTGTTCTGACACTTGGACGTGGAAAAAAGACTTTCAAGCAGGTCTTCCTGCTGAGGTGTTCAACCATGTCCTCATGTGCTTCTGCAATAAGACAGCGTGCACAGCCCATGAATTTGACTTGTAGGCTATTATTGCAGGTAGTCTGATAACATTTTATACACACTAGTTAAGTTGAAAAGGTTCTTCAGGGGTATCAAAGGAGAAGCTGTAAAGAGTTACAGTGCCTTCATCTAGAGCTTGAGCTAAATATCACAGCTCTTTCAGGCAGGTAATTGAAGTATAGACAAGAACTTTGACTCATCATGAAGGTAGAGTACTTTGAGTTACTTCACAAGAGAAGAAAGATCAACCTGATTCTTCCTGACAGTTAACAAATGAGTCATGCCATCTGGTTTAAATAGTAGTTCAGATCTCCCCAAACTTTCTGTAGATTAACTTCAGCAAAATATTTTCTAAGAAATTACAAATTATTATTCTGCATGTTCATATGTCTACTAATTTTTTAGTTAATCTGCACTGAATGAACATCTGTATGCTTGTTATTGGCCATAGAATCATAGGATCGTTTAGGTTGGAAAAGACCTTTAAGACCATCGAGTCCAACCGTTAACCTAGCACTGCCAAGTCTACCACTAAACCATGTCCCTAAGTGCCGCATCTACAAGGTCTTTTAAATACCTCTAGGGATGGTGACTCAACCAATTCACCAGGCAATTAGACAATGCTAATTGTCTGCTTTTTAAACCAATTCCATTGTAATAGTCACTAGTTGGCACAGGACAACAAAGGAATTCCTTCTATAGCATAAGTATTGTCATGGTTTGGGCCTGGTTTACCTCAAACCAGGACAATTATGCAGACAGGAATCTGAAGGAATATTCACAGAGCTACAGGTTTTCTGTTTTGCATAAAGAAATTAAAGGAATCAAAATTAAGCATTTTCCATGCACTACTGATAAAAAAAACCCCGGAGCTGGCTGGTACGAGTGAAGTATGTCATGTATAGATATTCTGATTTTCTTTCTAATGTAACAATTTCTTCTTGTTTTACTTAGTGGCTGAGAAAGTAACACTTGCAAGTCTACTGTTATATGCTGACAGCATGCTCTGAAATACGTATTTCTCATTTTCATTTTTTGATGATTGCTCAAGAAATGTATGATATGAACAATTATGGTAAATAATTTGAATAGAGTGAGGCCAGTACACTAAAAGATGTCAGGTAATAATCACTAAAATAGACTACTGAGACAGTAATAGGAAGAAGAATCTGGGAATTTTTAGTTTACAGGCAACAATTGTGAAGAAAAGAGGGAAGAAAATAGAGAATTTTATTCATATAACTTAGAAAATGTCCAAAGATGATAGGATATAATGGGTAAGACTTGGATTCAAGCAAAACTTCTTAAAAGAAAATGCATATGAAAGCTCTTAAAAATAATTGTCACTAACATAAATCTGCTACTTCTCAGATCAGCACGTGTTCAAAAAAATTAGCAAATAACCTTTGACAAATTTGCAGATATTTCTAGCAAAAAGGACAACAATAAAGAAGCAGTAAAGATGAAAACCAGCAACTACAAGCATATAAAAACATTCAGGATTCTAAGACACTTTCTTCAGAGCCAAAATCTAAACTTAACTGACTTTTTTGAGAGCTGAGACCATCGGGTGTTTCATAGAGTTTGTCCCACACAATGTGCAATATTTCAAATAAAAGGCAGTCACACTGTAGTGATTACCTTCTCCACTGAGCATATTATTTGTCCTGTAGAATGCATTCCTCTCCTTCACTACAGACAGTGTAGTCAGGAGAAAATCAGTTTTGTAAGAAGCTGCACTGGGGGGAGGAGTGGGTGGGCCTATAACCACTGCTGTCCATCACACGAATGACCTGGAAATGGGCAGCAGCTGCGTTGTACCGTGGTGTTCCATAGCCAGATGCTGCAATACTGCAGGAAATCCTTGTAGAATCTGATGTTGCTTAATGAAGCGTTATTTTTTATCCTGTTCTCTTTTCTGCCTTCCCTTCTCTAGGGGTGGGAAGATTACATATCTGTGCAGCAGGGAGATCAGAAACAGAGTACTTCGCAGTTCAGGTCAGGTAATGAGTTCAAGGATTAATTGCAGAAGTTACTGCACAGGAAGCCAGGGAGTCAAAGTATACTGCACCAGCCACCCTGCGTTACATCTTGCTTTTGAGATACAGAGATACAATAAGGGAGCTTTGGTTGTTTTCAAAAGTGATTCTGCCGTTCAAAGGTAATTGGTGTGTACCTCCCCAAGCGTAAAGGAACGCTGTTTGTCCCATCTAACCTTCTCTATAGCCAAGCACCATAAAGGGTCTGTTACTGAGTGGATGCCCAAAGCTCCACAGTAGTGTAAACAGATTGCCAAAGCTTCCCTAGTCTTGGCCTACCCATACCCCAGCTTGGTGAAACGAACTGCCTAGTAAATATGCTGTAGGTAATAATCATTGCAGTCATGGGTATATGAGGTGATATTGATTCAGCTGTCACAACTAATCATTCATTTATTAGTGGTCTCACCAAGATTAGAGCTTCAGCTCTGAGGCTGGATATCTGGGATAATCTCATTGCCTGTCTTTGTCCCGGAAACAAAACTGGACAGTAATTTACAGTGAAATAATGTAATCCCAGGTCCCCAGGACTGACACCACTGTGTCACATCTCATCATTACTCAAGTGTGAAAAAGCTGCTTCTCTCCTTCCACCCCAGACCCTGAGCCAGAAGAATCACTGAAATACTTCTTCCTTTAGGTTTACAAGACTTTTTAAAACATGCATAAAGTTTGAACATGGAGTGTTGCTCAGTGATTTTACAGGTACCTTCACTGCCAATTTCAAGCTGCTCTGATAGGACGTTATCAAATGGCTGTTTTTAGAAAGCTGGTAAAGTCTTTGCATAGCCTTAAAAAGCAGAGTTCATTGCATCTATTTTTTGCTAGTATACATATTTTACCACAGAACATAGTTGCCATAGTTTTCATAACTCTTCATAGAATCTATGTAACAGGAAAAAGGCTGGAAAGCACCTTAAAGATCATATAGTTCCTACCTCCCTGCCGTGGGCAAGGACATTTTGTTTTTAAAATAGGCTTAACAAACAAATATTTTACATTGACCTATACGGAATAAACAGTTTAGCAGGAAGGTAAATTATTAGTCTAAGTTGTTTAAAGGATGTGAAAACAAGATGAAATAAATTTGGGCTAAAATAGATGTTAAAAATTTAGGTTAGAGTTTCTCAGTGGAATTCGTAGGAGTTATTACTTATAAAATGAGTTTGTTGAGTAAAACGGTTGGTGCTGAGGATCCAGAGTTCATGTTGTACCCTTTCGGGGTGGGGTGGGTTGGGTTGCTCCAGATGAGCTCTGTGCTGTTTTTGTAGACGGAACACCACTGGAAGTTGTTGAGCATCTTCTGGTTTAGTTTTAGTTTGGTTACATGGGGACAGTTGAAAGGATTGACTTCACAGAAAACAAAAGGCTTCCAGATTGCACCTACTTTAGTGTTTTAGTTTGATGTGTGATTTGGTATCTGACTAACCCCCCTCTGTAATCCAGTGCACTCTCACCATTGGATAAGTGGGAAGGTGCTGCTAAAGTAGCTTTTCCATTGGCTGTACTACTAGGACACATCTCAGGCTGCTATCTGAGGTCAGATCACCAAGAAAAATGGTGATCTAAATATGCCTTCCCATTCCCTTCAGGTATACTGGAACGCCTGTTGTGGGACAACTTTCTTAAAATCCCCCAGGTGTAATCCTTCCTGTTGGAATTCAGAAGGTAGAGGAGAAATCCTAACTTTGAAAGTGTCTCCACCGGGAAATGGAACATCTTTTGTTTTACTTTGTAGGTACTGTTTTTGTGGTACAGAAACATACCCAATCAACTGCTTATTTGTTTGGTTTTGTTTCCATTTTTGTTGCATCAATAAAATCTGCACCTGTTTGTTTTGGCACCAGGAATGGTTAGTTGTCTAGCCTGTATAAACGTTTCCCACCTGCCTTGCTTGTCTCTCCTCCAGTGATAAATACCCACTACACTTGCTGTGGGTAACCAGCAGGCCAGTTAATCCAGGAGAGGCAAAGACTTCCTTTCGGACATCTGCAAACACTTTTTTTTTTTTTTTAAGATATAGGGGGAGAAACAGCAAGAGTTTCTAGATGATGTGCTGTTATGATGAACAGGAATTAATAATTGACATTTGTGGTGTGAGAGAAGGCAGTACGCACTCTGAGGGACTGTGATGATATCATGGTAACCATGAGAGCAAAGCCCCAGTGGTCTGTGATGACGGCAGATGTGTGCATAGCTTTATACAAGCTGTTCCTCTGTTGGTTGGTTTATATTTGATGGAAATCCATTTATTAAATTCATACGTAGAATATCTACACATGCTCCTGAAAGTTTGCTCAGGAGAAGATTAGGTCAGCCCAGTTGCACAAACATGGGGAGAACAAACTGCTACTAACTTCAAGCATCACCTGAGTGAAATGAAGCAGAATTTTCATCCTTGGGTTATGAGGGGAGTAGCTGTGCTGCGAAGGAGGAACCTGCGGATGGGTGAGCCTGCTTCCCGGGAGCAATAGGTGAGATTTTCATCCTGCGTGCCCAGGGCACAGGCTGGTTTACGAGGGATTACAGTCAGCTCCTATGAATTGTTGTAGTTGCAATTTCCTTTAGTAATCTCATCTGTAGTCCTATCCCAAGCCCTCCAAACATAGTGCAAAGATATATCTGTTCTGTGATTACAGGCATGCATCCTATTGCCTTTGCATAACTTAAAAACTATATACATAGCTTAAAAAAACTACATACATACATAACTTAAAAACTCTATACATACAAACAGCTGTCTTCTTCACACCCTCGCAAACCAGTATACAGTAACTCCTGAGAAAAAGATTGTTTTCTCAGACCTTTTTTCCGTTGATAATTAATACACTATCCAAATAGTTGTTATTTTCATGCTAATCATTTAGCAACTCAGTTAATTAACTTGGTGACAACCATCTCAAAGGGCAGCTTTTTGGCTGTCAAAGTGTAATGCAGGAGGACATCCTCGGGTCTCACCATTTCAGACTGGTGAAAATGGGCAGCTTCTGAGCTAAGTCTGGTAGAGGACAGTGGGCCTCCAACCCGCCTTTAGCTGAGGTCTTACTGCCTCAGTGTTCTGCTGCCTTTCCTTTTCTGTAAGGGACGGCTGCATGCTAGCAACGATACAGAGCACGATAGAGAGCTGCTGCTTGTTTCAACATACTTGACTAAGGCCTTTTTGTACATTATTAGTTTTGACTTGCTCTCGGCCATTCTGTTTAGCTGCATGAGCTGGCACAGCAACCAAGTTCTGACATTAGAGAATCCCTCTGGTATGAGAATTTCTTTGCTGGCAGACAGCTCTCTGCCTTCACAACACCAATGATGGCAAGGGACCAGCCATCATTAGGTACCGTTATGCTGTAGTTACTAAATATGCGTTCCTGGGAAAATAAACATAGAGCACGTAGTTGCAGAGCACTTGATGTATAATGTGTTCTTGGTCTCCTTCCTGATATAAAACTCTGCTGCATAAACCTCTGTTTTGGGTAGGACTTGTTTGGCAGTAGTATTGCTTCAGGCAAAGTATGACTAGGCATATCTTTGTTGTCTTGTCCTTTACAGAAAGGATGACAGAATCCTAAAAACTATAAAATGTAAGGTTCATAATCTCATCCTCAGACTTCCAAGACGGGAACTGGGCACTCGCAAGCTGCCGTTAATTGAATGATCTTTTCTGTTTATTTCCTGTTATGCCTGAATACACTGATTGCATGTTTAAAAGTCTCTTTCTTTACTGATGGCTTAGTTTTGTGGAAATGCACTCTCACAACCTATGACTGCATACAACAATTGTAAGAAGTATTTGCTCTAAACTCAAATAAGCGTGCGCTAACACTTAGAAACATAGAAATGATGATTGGAAAAAAGAAAATCTCTTCAGTGTTGGAGTTTTAGTTACCATTGCAATGTAATATACCTAGTAATGGCACATATGGGTAGTACCTTGTATTAATACACGATCAGTTTAGCATAGCTTGTGGCATCTGAGCCATCACTTTCCTTCAAAATGATTTTCAGGAATGTCCATGAAATGCTGTCTTAAGTGAGGAGTAGGTTCTTTGACATTTAGTTACATCTTTATTGTCGCGATTTCAGGTGGGAAGAGCAGGGCACTGTCTTGAGAAAATGAAGTGTCCCAGTCCCAACTGAAGGATGTCCTAAGAATTTTCCCCTTTTACTTTGTTCATATGTAATGTCCTTCTTAAAAACACATTGACACTTAACAAATGTATTTCAAATATAACAAAATCTGTGATAGAATGAGAGCTGAATTCAAAAGTGTGTTATCACTCCTCACTGTCCAGAGGGATGCATAAGGATCACTGACGGAGTTCCTCTCTTTTCCCACACAATTCCTGTAGCCTAGTTTTCTAAATTCTCTTATATTTTTCCTGTTTTCACCTATATTAGTATTATTTCCACATAACTTAAAATATTTTTAATTTCCCTTACCCACTAGAATATCAGGAATGTTTTTATTCACATTGGTGACAGCATTTTTTATTACAATAAGCATTTTGTTGGCAAACTCCCAAACATTTCACAGTATAAATTGTTGCAGTTGTTGATTGCTGCCTACAGGAGGCCCCACAGTTTTCTGTGTTTAGTGTGCAGATATATAAAATTTTAGAAGAAAAGCTTTAGATATGGATATGGAATAAGAAATGTAACAAAAATGGACCTCATTTGTTTTTCTCCCTCTATCCCTGAAAAGTAGAAAACAAGAGGGATACTCAAACATTCTGTCTAAAGGCAGAATACTTGAGCATCCTGGGGGAAGATTTGGTGACAGGTAATTTTGTGTTCCATCTTTATGAATTACAAACCTGTTTGAGGCAAGCACAAACTTTTAAGGTGTCTGTCTGTCTGGATGACCTATGTTGCTTATTAATTGTCCTTTTTCAGTTGCACTTACTCTTCAGACTTTCATTGCCACAAGGTAGATTAAAAGACTAGTTTCTACAGGTTCTGAGGAGCAGCCATCAAGGTTGAATAATTTACATTGTATTTTCACCCTGCTTTTTCCCTCAGGGTTGAAGAACTAATAGGTGTGTGGTTTAGCAACCAAAATGAACCTGTTTTGTTCCTTTTAAGATTCAGATTTAGCTCAGGAGAAAGTACTCATCCATTTCAAATATCTGCTTTGTGCCAGACCAGCTTATTGCGGACCTGGAAGGCCAATGCAAAAATTGGCATTAGTTTTCTCCATTGAAAATCATTGGAAGCATACAGTATTGGCACAAAACCAGTATTTCCTCTTTTAGAACAAGAGGTGTAAGTATACACCATGTTTGTAGATAATATGATAAATGAGATCTCTTGCAAGGAAGCTAAAGTAAATGGCTTTTTCTGTTTGCTTTGTATAGGAACTGTTCATGAAGGACTGAGCACCTATATTTGAATAGAACATTAAACAGTTATTTGCTCATTTAGGCCACATTTTTTCATCTCTTTCAGTAAGAGTGCCAGGTCAGGCTGTTCCTGCCACTTTGTCAACAGTTCGTTCCTGTTCTGTGTAGTTATTTTCTGCAGGCTTATTTTTAGGCTGGATGAGTTCCCTGGTGCAGTTTACCTGGCTTCATAAGCAGTTGCATGAGAGCAACATGGGGGGAAACAAGGGGAGGAGAGAAGGGTATGTGGGAAAAGATGCTACTAAGCTAAGAGGTATGTCAATGGAATCATCACTTCAAAACTGTCCTTGCTAGGATGATCTTGCTGCTGCCTATTTGAGTCTTAAAAAAAAAGCTTTATCTTATAATTCAGCTCAGGTGTCTTGCTACACATAGACTGTATGTTCTCTGTTTGATAGTCTGTGTTCAGTATTGATTTCTCATCTCACTTGGTTTCCCAAGATTTCTTAATACTTCCTTTTCAGATTTTGGACTGTTCTTTAATCTACTTCTCTGTATTGATTTTCTTGTCTGAGTATAGAATCATGGAATGGTTTGGGTTGGAAGGGACCTTAAAGATCATCTAGTTCCAACCCCCTGCCATGGGCAGGGGCATCTTGCACAAGACCAGGTTGCTCAAAGCCCCATCCAACCTGACCTTGAACACTTCCAGGTATGGGGCAGCCACAACTTCTCTGGGCAGCCTGTTCCAGTGCCTCACCACCCTCACAGTCAAGAATTTCTTCCTGAGATCTAATCTAAATCTACCCTCTTCCAGTTTGAAGCCATTACCCCTCTTTCCATCACTACATGCCCTTGTAAAAAGTCCCTCTCCAGCTTTCTTGTAGGCCCCTTTCAGATACTGGAAGGCTGCTCTAAGCTCTCCCTGGAGCCTTCTCCTCTCCAGGCTGAACAACCCTCTTTCAGTTTAAAATCATTACTCCTTGTTCTATCACTCCACTTCTTGATAAAGACTCACTCCCCATCTTTCCTGCAGGGTCCCTTTAAATACGGGAAGGGGCTATAAGGTCTCCCCGGAGCCTTCTCTCCTCCACGCTCAACAACCCCAACTCTCTCAGCCTGTCTTCATAGGAGAGGTGCTCCAGCACCTTTGTGGCCCTCCTCTGGACTCACCCCAACAGGTCCATGTCCTTCTTATGTTTCAGGTATAACAAGAAAGTTATTTTAGTTTCAAAAAGAATATCACTCGAATATTTTTCCATTAGATTCAATACTACATTGTGGCTGATTATGTATTATTCCAGGTTGTTTGAAATAATAATTATATATTTTTATATACAGATACTGTGGGTATTCAAGCAGATTTCATCCTCTAAAACCAGATATGAACATGTTGTATGTCTCTATTTTACTTTGGCGATTACATTATTTTATTAACATTTTAGAATTATTTATAGGTAGCAGATTTATTTATTTAATATTACAAATTAATTTTTAAATGGGAATTATTAATTGAGGCTATGAATCTCTTTTTCTACCAAGCAAGCAATATAACAGAATTCTTAATGTGAGATAGTTTCACAAATTATACTGTATTGGGAGAGGATGGACTAGAAATTTGACTCAAGTTCCACTGAAGTTGATGGAAGTCTCTGCATTGGTACTTAGGGGAAATACACACCAGCTAATTATAGCTTAGGCTGAATCTTCCTAACTTCTCACTGTACTCAGTGAGGAGAGATGAGCTTCTCCAAGGGACAGTTTAGAGCAGAAGCCTAGCATAGCTGTTCTTATTCATGCCCCAGAGAATCACGTGGTAGAGTCCTCTTCAGTCTCTAATTATCTGTATGACCTGAGGTTTCTATAGCATCCAATGCCATAGCAGCTAATCCTTTCACATGTTAATTAGATCAGTATTATAGTACAAAATGACAATATTCATTTAAACTTTACATAGAGTAGAAAGTAGCCATGTTGGTAGGTTTTATAAAAATCTCTGTTACACAATTACATAAAGCACACCATTATTTTCTGTAAACATACCTAAAGACAATAACAGTAACAGCAGAATGTTTAAGCTTCCTTTTAGGCAGATTTCTTAAAGATAAGCAAGGGCTCAATGAAAGAAGAATGTGTCCCATTATTTAGTGCTTAATAGGTATCAATACTTGCTAACTCCGATTGGTAAAACTATGCTTCTTGGTTCAGGCATGCACAGCACACATATGTGCCATTTTGTAGAAAAAAATGTCTGCAAGATTTATTGCATCTTACCTTTGAGCTTTAAAAGGAAAAGGATAAAAAAATGTAATAATTCTGGGTCAAGGCTTTTCGTGTCATAAAATACATGAGGTCTCATGCAAGTATCTAAGTCCCAGCGTCAACAGGGAAAACAGTTCTAATGGTTTCAGCCTAAGTCCCTGAAAATGTAACCTTTTAGCTACCTTTAGTCAAATCAGGACACTGTGTATTCTTGTTGGGGCAATTTAATTTTTTTTTCAAGGACTGTATAGTTCACTTCCTCGGCTCAGCTGGTCTGTGTAAGAACTTTCTACTTCCTGCATCCTGAGGCATTCTCAGCTTTGCTCTCAGTACAGTTATCAGTTCCATATGTCATCAAAGGAACATGCAGGTTTCGGGTGACTGTTGAGTATTCTCCTTCTAGTTTTTGTTTCTCAGTTTAGTGGGCAGCTGCACAGAAAAAAAAGCAACCCGGCTGTGTTTAAACCATGCAGACATTTAAATAGTTTGCCTGTTAAAACATTAATATCTAAACTATTAATTTAATTAAGGCCTATATAATCCTATGGCAAATACCATAACATTGTAAAAATTACAAGGTTCACCACTGTCCAAAACCTGAAAACAGAGTTGAAAGATATACATTAGAATCATGCTATCTGCTAAAAAAATAATTAAATCAGACAAAGTAAGCGATATCACTCTGGTATCCATTGACGTTAAACCAACGTTCAGGATGACAGGCTGATTGTACATAATTTTTAGAAGCAGTGATGGTTTAATTAGTCTGCTTGTCCAGCTGCTGATTGTTCCCTTTCCCCAATGTACTGGGGCAGCTAGTTGGGCAGCTGTGAAGCTCAACCAACTCAAAAACATTATTTTCTCTGCTGGGTTACTCATCAGTGAGAGCAGTTCCCCACTTTGGTTCACAGTGTGGGTGACTAGGCTGGATCGATGGGCCGAGGCCAATGGTATGAGCTTCAACAAGGCCAAGTGCCGGGTCCTGCACTTGGGTCACAACAACCCCATGCAGCGCTACAGGCCTGGGGAAGAGTGGCTGGAAAGCTGCCCAGTGGAAAAGGACCTGGGGGTGTTGGTCGACAGCTGGATGAGTGTGAGCCAGCAGCGTGCCCAGGTGGCCAAGAAGGCCAACAGCATCTTGGCCTGTATCAGCAACAGTGTGGCCAGCAGGGCTAGGGCAGTGATCGTCTCCCTGTAGTCAGCACTGGTGAGGCCCCACCTCGGATACTGTGTTCAGTTTTGGGCCCCTCACTACAAGAAAGACATTGAGGTGCTGGGGCGCATCCAGAGAAGGGCAATGAAGCTGGTGAGGGGTCTCAAGCACAAGTCTTGTGAGAGGAGGAGCTGAGGGAACTGGTGTTGTTTAGCCTGGAGAAAAGGAGGCTGAGGGGAGGCCTTATTGCTCTCTACAGCTACCTGAAAGGAGGTTGTAGCGAGGTGGGGGTCAGTCTCTTCTCCCAAGTTACAAGCAATAGGACAAGAGGAAACGGCCTCAAGTTGTGCCACAGGAGATTTAGGATGGATATGAGGAAAAATTTCTTCACAGAAAGCGTTATCAAACATTGGACCAGGCTGCCCAGGGAAGTGATTGAATCACCATCCCTGGAGGTATTTAAAAGACAGGTAGATGTGGTGCGGAGGGACATGGTTTAGTGGTGTTTTTGGCAGCGTGAGGTTAATGGTTGGACTCGATGACCTTAAAGGTCCCTTTCAACCTAGACAATTCTATGATTCTATGACTAAACACTTATGCCAGGGCAACAGAAGAGATAATAAAATGGCAGGGATGAGAAGCCAGGATGCTTTAACTGGTCAAAGGTTGTCAAAAGTTTTAGAGATGGTAAAGAAACCTTTCACATCTTCCCATGTTGGTAAAGCTCAAAGAATTCGTATTTTCCTTTATGTCTACATCAAGAACTCTTCATTATATAGTTATAGTTTACAAGATTGTGAAGGAGTGAACTAATCAAACCAGACATAGCAAATAATAAATCATCCTTTCTGAAGAGCTGAGTTAATTTTTTTAGTGTAACTTCCGTTCACACATTGCTACATACAGTTCATGCATATATATCTAGAGGTTTTTTCTTTCCATAGTGCATTATTTTGTTCTATAAATATGACTTCACAGATATCCCTTCACACGCACACACAAAAAAAAGGGGGGTGGGTGGGGGGAAATCTATTACCTCTGCTTTCTGAGTGATGTTCAAGGCAAATAAATTCTAAGAATTGAAGGACATTCTTTCTTTTGTTTATTCACTTCTGTGCATAAGAAAAGGGATTGTAAAAGCCATACTAGATGTTCATGAGTGACGTTATAAAAGAAGAACTTTTTTCTTTTTTTCCCCAGTATTTCTGTGACATGCCAGAGATTCTTTTTTTTAATTTCAGTTGAGTGAGTTATGCTGTCATTTTAGGCCCACTTGAAGATTGTATTAGAGCATGAGTATCACAGTGCTTTTTCAACATCTCTGTTTAATACAGCCTTCCTACCTGCGTACTCAGATATGATTCTTTATTCTTTTAAGCCAGACAGCCAATTTTAGAGGTTTCTGTTCCTAGGCACTTGTTCCTACCCTGTGCCGCAGTTTTGGTTGTGCCAGCACTTCTGCACGTGGAGTGACCTGGGTTAGAAAAAATATTCCAGGGTTTTGTGGTGTGTTATTTAACCTGAAAATTTTAATTGAATGAATCTACAGCATATTTTCATAAATTCTTTGGACTGTCACAACTCAAGTTGCAATAAATTTTGTCACAAGGGCAGGAAATATTGGTAAGGGTGAAGAGTGATATATGAAATGCAGGAGTCTATTTTGTCAGATAGTTTACGATTACTATGATATTTTTAATAAACTTGTGTTTCTTCTTGAGGAGATTTAAATTTAAATCCATGCTGCAAAAGTCAGAAAAAAAATGTTTTGTAGTTATTGGTCCTCTTTTTCAACACTACACACTCTTAGACATACACTTAATAATTTTATTCCTGTTATTTCTGTTGCATGCAGAAGTGAACCACCTGCTCAGGTTTGCTTCTTCCCTCTATCCAACTTCTTTTGATAGTGCTTATTATCTGGAAAAGTTTGTTTCTGTGTTGTCAATGCCCTGGGTCACAATTTCCATTGCATTGTTTGCTGTTTCTACGGATCATGAATTTGGTAACTGGAATAATAAGAAAAACCCAAGAGATAAAACATGTAAAATAGAGCATTTAACAGTAGCCCTATCACCAAATAATTTGTTTCATATGGATAACACATGCCTGAAATAGCTCTCTTAAATGAAATAATCTAATATTTCAGTTCTCCAAGACTTCCACACGTGGAACCCCCTCAAGGTGATAAATTCGTGCTCAAAGACATTTGGATTAGCATCTGTCTTGAGTGTACATTAGCTTCTCATCATCACAGCATCGTAATCATTCTTCATCTGCAGACATATGAAGTAAGAGAGATATTGTTTCTGCCTAAAAGGTGGCAAAATGCAGTACACAAAGGCTAACTCTTTCAAAATCATACAAAAAATCCATAGAATATCTGGCAATAACCTGAATTTTCCTAATTCCTACGATAGTGTGAAGCTGCTGGTTCATCCTTCCTCCATCCACTAATGAAAATTACCAAAATTAGATGAAACTTGCATTGGAAAAAGATGACAAAATAATCTCTGACAGAAAGAAGAAGGATCACATCACTTAGAGGACAGCTACAGTCCTATTTGTGCTCTAGACACAGATAGGCTTTTGGCCATAGAAAATTCTACGTGTGGAATCTGGATTTGGTCCCTTGCTCTTGGCCCACTGGTGGACGGAGGTTTATGAGACACCATATTTCTTCTTGTGGATATGCTGCTTATTAAACTGTTCTTTAGAAATGCTCAGCACAGTGTAGTATTAAGTAACAGTGATGGCCTGGGCTGTGGAGCTCAATAGCTAAGAGCTCCATAACTGCACATAACTGCATTTTCCACTTCCCTGTCTGCTGCTAAGTGTGAGAGAGGGGAGGGGACCTACTACAATCAGTGACTCTCTTTATACAAATCTCCTCTTCCCCCCAAAAGAAGGTTTACATTTTTCATAAAATATTTTGCATTGTGTAGTATTGCCAGTTGTATACCCTTACAGGCAACTGCTCTCTACACTTTGAAATCAGGACAAGCATTTTTTTTTCATAGTCACAAAATAACATCCTTTAATATTTTCAGAAAATATTCTCTTTTTGCCCTCAGTAGAAAATAGTCTTTTCAGACTGTCAGTAATTCCAGTGCCTATTCTCTGATACTTAAAATAAGTAGTTATTTCTTTAGCTTCCACCTGCACCTTTTGGAAGTGTAGCAGGTTTATCTCTCATTACATTATTTTCCATTATTTAATCGCAGCCATTTTCTTCTATTTCTTTATAATTTTCTTTTCAGTTACATGTCTTATTAAACATACTCATATGATAGTTTTCCTAATCATCATCAATCATTTTTATTTCAGTGTCACATTTTCTCTTTGATGTCTCTTATTTTTAATTTAACATTGTCTGATTTATGTTTTTAAAATTCTTTGTTTTTCCAGTAACCTGTTCTTCCATCTTTCATCTTTTCCTACATAATGAAATTCAAATAATTGTATGGTTTAACTATTCATTCCTCAGTTATGAACTGTAGAGACTGTGAGGAGATGAGTAGGTTTTGTGTGATATAGATTCTAGAAGCAGCTCTGGTTAAATTTAAAATAAACAGGAATTTATAAAACGATCAGAATTTAAACGGAGTGGAAACCTAAATCCATATGCCAAGCAAAGATCCTAATTTGTTTTACCATATATCACATAGATTTTTCTTTAAATAGCTAATCATCAAGAAAAATAAATTCTTATGCTGATTTATTATTATTAGCTCTCCCAGAGAACTTGCAGAAATGGCTTACACTTAAGACCATATTATGGTCTCTCCTTGTATAGAGACATAGTAATAGTATCTCACAGGACTCCTTCAAGGCATAACTGGCTGACGTTTGGAGAAATCATCACCAGCTTTCAGGTCATAAGAAAGATGGCTCAATACTATTAATGAATATGTTCATTTTTTTATCAGTGAGAACTGACAAACTTAAATTGGACACATTTATGTGATGGTGTGTTAAGCAAAAGTTTTATTCTGTTTTGAACTTTCTGTTCTGCAATCTGTTCTTCTACTTGGTAAGGTTTGTGGATTGTATGAATGGTGACGATGGTACAGGTGCTCTAGTAAATTATACTATAGTGCTAGACTTGAGGAGCTTACGTAGTACCCAACGGCATGACTGGTTGCTCCCTTGAACTGATTGAAGGATTGCAAAATATTCCCTATCCATCACAACCAGCACTTTTAAAGGTTTTCTTACTGCCTCTCCCTTACTTCTGTCATTTCACATGCCATAGTCTGGATGTATACAGTGACTGCTCAGGCTTTTCGATAGCATGACTGTGAATTAGTGCAATACAAGTATTTTACATCATGTAGAATTTTCTCTCTTTCAATAACTGTTTCTTCCCTACTTGATTATATTATATCATTTACTGATTACTGTGGTTTGTATCTCCCTGCACAGACAAGCAGTCAGATATTTTGCCTCAGATATGAGAAATTTTTATGAAAAACAGATCCATTATTCCAATAGGCTTATTAATTTAGAAACAGATAATTTACAATATAAGATTTTTAAAGTATAGTCTGATTTATGGCAGTTAAACTATTATAAATTTGACAACTGTCTTGGATATCCAATGTTCTTTTGGGAAACATGACTTTAAATTTTTCCTTACACTGATTTCACAGGAAATGTTCAATACTACACATTTAATTTTACTGATAAAGGTAAGTCTGAAATTCAGTCAAGTCACTATAACCTTACATTTTCTTTCATTTAAAAAGAATTCGGCTCCTATTTCTGCCCCTTTCCACAAATAAAACCCACACTTTGGTAGAAACAGGGTAAAATCAGGCTCCTGAGATTACCTTTTCCTCTTCTACTTTCAAGAGAAATGCAAAGGTTTAAAAATCACTGAAGAAAACATGAAGCCCTATACTATTTACATGAGTAAGGATTCTACAGATGGAGCCTGACATAAGGGTGATTCAGTGGTGTGGGTAAAAGAGAAACTTCTCCAAACCTTTTTGCACAACTGGGAATATCACTCATCTAGTGTTTTTTGATGCCTGGAAAGAAAATTATCCTTTTCATCCCTCTATAGAGCTTGTGTCTTGTCTAATTATGCATTCTGGGTATTTTCTTCTGGTCACCTCACTGACTTCAGGCCTTTCTCACAAAAATCCTTAGGCCAGATCTGTAGCAAGTATAAATACAAGTAGCTTTATTAACTTGAGTGGAATTTTGCAGCTGAGGTGGTTTGTGTTTTGATGAGACTCTAAGCCTCTATACATGCATGAACATAAACAGGTTGATATAAATGCTTACAAAGTACCCGTAGAGCAAATTCCTGTCAATTGTGGTAGTAAAGCACTATAGTATTCTGTATTACAAATACCTCCTCATGAACCAAAAATACATACGTTTGTGTAAGGTTGCAAAGCTTCTGTTGCATGTTCTTTATTTATAACAAAGTCAAAATCCAGGATTCAGTAGCCAAATGAATACTGAGATCAGTGATTGGTTTGCAATTTGATGAGAGCATGAGATAGGCCTAGAGTTCTGTGACTGAGTGGGGTTTTTTGACTCCAGTTTCAAATGGTGCGATGTGTCTTTGGTTTTACTTTAATGAGATATGAGGGTACATACTCAGCTCCTTGTTGACCTGAAAAAGGTACAAAAGAAATGCAGAAGCCTGACGCTTTCATTGAAACTGTGGGAAATCAAGGGCCCTCAGCATCTTTGCAAATCTTGTGTTAAGTGCCTCAAGCTGATGACAAAAACTGGAGTTCCCTGAATGGAACTCCAGAGTGCATTTCACATAGTGCGAAAGCTCCATTGAAAATACTCTAGTCTATGCTATTAAAATCAATACAAACTAAAAATTAAATGAAACCAAAAAAGTAGTACAAAAATGGATAACCCCAAATCTTCTGATTCATTATCTCCTTCAATCCGAACTGCGTATATCCTTCAGCTGATACTAAAATACTTGGCATTAATCTATTGTTATGAATGTCACTGTTCTCTACAATTTGCTTAAGTTTATATTTTTTTGAGTATTACAATTGGCATTTTGGCAGAGCATAAAGTAGGAGCTAATGAGTTGAAAGAACAGACTGTACTTGCAAATTCACAGCACTTACATATGAACTATCTGCAGTTTCTTCTGAAAATTTGCATTTCGAGTACCAGGTTCTGACCTCACTTGTAAATCCATTACCCCATATTCAGCCCAAAGAGTAACATTTTCTGATATAGTAGTTTCCCCTGTGTAACGAATTATCTCATATTTTGAGTAACTCAAACAGAACCTTAAAGTGATGCTCCACAACTTTCTCAGCACTGATGAAGGTCAGAAAGACAAATGTGCCCCTTTGCTTCCTCCTCTGATCTTTGTACATTCAACATGAATTAAAACACTTTCTAAAAAGTTCAAGAACATTATTTTGGCCCAACTTTCCTGTGGAGGACCACTGGAGTACACTGTAACCTGGCTTGCACTTCATTCAGTCATTGGAAAGTCCCCTCCTGTCCAGCCATTCAGAGTCTGTGACGACAGGCAGCGATATAAAGCCTAAAAGAGATCAAGTCAAATAAGCAACGAAGCTGGTGAAGGGTTGAGAGCGCGAGTCTTATGAGGAGGAGCTGAGGGAACTGGGGCTGTTTAGCCTGGAGGAAAGGAGGCTGAGGGGAGACCTTATTGCTCTCTACAACTACCTGAAAGTAACAAGGTGGAGATTGGACTCTTCTCTCAAGTAATAAGTGACAGGACAAGATGAAACGGCCTCAAGTAGCTCCAGGGGAGGTTTAGATTGGATATTAGGGAAAATTTATTCTCCGAAAGGGTTGTCAGGCATTGGAACAGGCTGCCCAGGGAAGTGGTGGAGTCATCATCCCTGGAGGTATTTAAAAAACTGTGTAGGTGTTACACTTAGGGATACGGTTTAATAGTGGTCTTGGCAGTGTTGGGTTTACGGTTGGACTTCACGATCTTAAAGGTCTTTCCCAACCTAAATCATTCTATGACTCTATGAATATGCTCCTTATACCAAAAAAGAGAGCTCTCCCTTCTATCAACTGTGATCAGGGAAATTCTGGCTGTATCTTGTAGTCCACCTTCTAACTTTTTATATCTTTTTAATATAGTATCTCTATATATTTCAAAACATGGAAGTCAAACCTATAAGAATCATAAGTAGACTTTATACATGAATTAATTAAATACCTCTGAATTGTCCTTGGTTGTCATTTTAAGTGATGAAGCAGTCCTACTTTCAGGTTTGTCTCCATAGCAGCAAATGAAGGAATATCTGTGAGATATCTGTGTCCAGTCCCCTAGTGCAGCCGGCAGCTATGCCATACGGTCTCTTATATACCCTGCTCAAGCACCGTCATCATCTAGCGTTTTCTGGCCCCAGGAATTTTACTGAAAACTGTTCCATAAACCCTGAGGATTATGAACCTCTTTCTGATTTCCAAGCTGGGTGTCATAACTCTGCTTTAATAATCACGGCATCCCTTCACTTTACAGAAAGTATGGCAACTCTGTTAAAATGTTTTTACTTGTGTACTCCAAATTAATCAGAGAGATGAAAAATTCAGCCCTTTCAGAGAGGCCTTGCTCATACACTTAAAGGGATGGTCAATGATAATAATAAAAACATGTAATTGGCCTCAGAAAGTGAAATTCATCTTCGATCGGCCAGTTGTATGACCAAGATAAAAAGGGGCTCTAACTGGCCACATCTTTGTAGGCTGACAGGCTAATTTGGTAGCAAGATAGTAGGCATAATACCTGCTTTAAAACTCCACAGAAAAGGTCCAAAAGAATATTACAGTCCATACCACTTCTTATTGGCTATGTATTTTTGTAAATATGTTATCAAACATTTAAAATCCATTTTCTGAAGCAAAAAGCCAAAGTGAAATTTCCTCCACAAAAGCTGAATTTCACATAACTTGAGCTCAAGTGTCTTGGAGAATCAGGGATCAAATTTTAGAGGCCAAAGCCACAACAGTGCCTAAATATATTTTAGAATTGGGAATCACGTGCTTCAAATATTTTGCCTGGTAATGCCATGATGGATGATAGCACTGTATGACTGGTGTCATGATGTTTATAAAGCTTATGATTTGTCTTTTAATATTCACGCACACATACGCATAGTCCCATCAAAGCATTTGTGTATATCAAAGCATTTGGTTTTTAACATGGGCCAATGCTGTTTGTAAAAGATTATAATCTGGCATTCACATATCCAGGCTTTGTTTAACTCTTGGGGAAAATTTAGATTATTTGGAATGTCCTTAAAAAGCATTATACAAATGTGCATGATGCTTAGTCATTTAAAAAATTTCATCACCATAAAAAAGAAAGTGTTCGGTTGGTTTGGAATACGTTTAACAGTGTCATTTACTGTTGTAATAACAATAACTTATTTTACTTCACCACTGAAAAGTGACCATATAGATACTAAAGTAAAATACCAAACTTCTAGAATTTTCTAGAGTTGTTAACCTGTAACTTAGCTTGGATTCTACCAGTGCTCCATTTCACTTTTTCAAGGTACTAATGTGAGTTATTGTAAAGCAGTATGAACCTGTTATGCATGATTGTTTTCATTCTAATTGTAAGATGGGCTAAATTTCTGATCAGGCAAAACTAATGGAATGCAGCAAAATTCTTAATATTGCTTCCAAGTGTAAAGAATAACAATGCCTTTAACAACCTCTGTTCATTAAAGGTTTGAGGATGGTTCCTTTACATTTATGTTAACATTGCTTTCCAGTTTACTAGAAAGAGGAAACTTATGCTGACAAGGAGACAGTTTATGGGGGTGGAAAATATACATGATCCAATCAGTGAAGCCGGAGGTGGGAGGAACAGCTGCATCTTAAGTAATGACATATAAGTAGTATTAGTCCCATTGGTTTAATTACATTGTAACCTTAAACAACAAACATCTGTTTTCCATGTTTTCTTCCCAAAGGCCCTGACATTTCCAACATAACCAAACGTTCTTATATTTTTCATGATAAAATAGTTTGAAGCAGCCAATAGTAGCAACGTTATTAGTATTTAAAAAAAAAAAACGAAACACACAAACCTAAAAACAATATCCACAGGAAAAACATATCACAGTTGTTCTCACAGATTTCTTGTCTCATATATTCTACTTGATTGTATGCTACAAAATGCAGAGATGAAGGATGGGAAAAATAGTAGTTTAAGATGTCAGTATTTTTTTCTCCTTTTCTCCTGTCCTCTCGAATGTTTGCAAAGGACACGTACCTGTGATCTATGAGACATACTTAACTTTCAGATCAATTCTGTTTCCAATATAAAAATAACTGGTGAATCACTGTGCAGTTCTCAAGCATGTTTTTAAATTCTGTTGTGTTTTTCTTTCTCTCTTTGGTGCATCCACAAAAACAATCCATTTTTAGGTCTCGTATACTTGGGGTGTGATGTACTGCTGTGATAAAGGGTGAGGGAATCTGCATAAGTCTATCTGCTATACAGGAGGTCTGAGTGAATCACAGAAAAAGGAAAAAAAAAGGAAAAAAATCTTTTTTTTTTTGCCCTACAGGGCAAAGACTTGTTTTATAGTAAAATTCAATGTCCTGAAAATTTGTGTTTGCAAGTAGATGCTTCTAGATATCAAGTGCCGGGTCCCTAGAAATACCGAAAATGAGACAGCTAGGTAGGAATGTAAGTGGAAAGATAAGCAGGCTGTATAGACTTGCAAATATGGTTATATGCCTGTCTTTCTCAGAAACTTACTGAAATCATGAACTCAATAATGTTCTGTGGAATTTATCGATGATGTAGGAAGTAATTTTTGAAGGAGGATTACAAATGCAGACGTGTAAACAGAAATAACTATTTTAGGATGCTGTAAATTGCATTATATTCATGTATTTCAAGCAAGAAACAGTATGTATTAAAGATGGAATTCAGGTTTAGAATGCATTTTAATAATTAATGAAAAAATTGTTAGACTAATATTGTAAATTTTATAGATTATATGCATGGTACGTAGAAGATTAGCTGTGTCTATGAAATTTTATAAATTTGTAAGCTGTGGAAGTTCACAATTAGAGATATGACCCAACCCCCCAAACTCTGATAATGCACTAACCACACACTTAAAAGGCATTTCATTATTTTAAGTCTCATATTAGAATGTACTGATTATTAAAGATGTGTTAAAATAGTTGGAAAATAGCTGCTTTTCACGTTGTCAAAAAATATTTGAAAATACATCATTTTCCACAAATATTCTGATCTGAAAAATACAAAAATACGTGCTTGAAATATTTTTATATATATTCTAAGAATTTTATGTATATTCTAAATCTTGTGGTTTGGTACAAAATGTGCCTGAATTTATTTTAAAAGCGGTAAAAACTAATTGGAATCTACAAAAACTTAATTTCAGACTGAAATCTTTGCGTGACATAGTTGGTTTCCAAGAAGACTGTGCTGTCTTGCCTGCAAAAATGGGTGATTCCCAGCTACTTTCAGTCTACCTAGCAATTATTTTCACAGACCTACAATAGATTTTGCTTTTAAAATGCTCTTTCTATGGTATCACAACAGAATACCTTTACTTACTTTCTGCTACCATGACACATGTTCAGGATCAGACCTGAGTAACTGACAAATCTTGCCCGAGATCTTCAAGCTGTTACCAGTGCCAGCTATTCATCCTGATCCTTTTTTTTGAGGGTTTTGCTCCCAACTATAGGTCAGTCAATGGAATGTGTGTCCCCATCTTAGCCAGTCTAGTCTGAACTGGCATTTTAGCTTGAGCAACTCATGAAAGTGGATTTTAACCTAAGATTCTGAATTATGAACTGAAACTGCAGAGACAGTAGCAGACATTGTCTTCTACGGGCTCCATCACAAGGACAAAACCTGAAGCAGAATAACAGGGGTGTGACAAAAAATAATTGAAATAGTAAAGTTTCAGAGTTCATTTATTAGTATCTTGTCTGCTATATTAGCAGTCTCAATCATAGGAGTACTTACGAACTAGGATGAAGTTTTCCAGTAGTTGCGTTATAATGCAAGTTTGTCAAACAGTCATGGAAGTTTTCAATTTTAAACTGGGCCAATGAGATAAACATTAAATGAAGTCATCCAACGCGACTGCAAAAACTCCAAATTATAAGGTTCCCCATTAACAGAGTGGCTTCTGATCTGTCAGCATCCTCTGTTTTATATTGATTTGTCCATACATATTCCTCAATGCTAAATGAAATGCCTAAAATCTAGAAAATTTATGTGAAAAACAAACTAATCTACTCAAAATTTCTACATAGTTTGTTTGATGACATTTAATTCCATAAAATTGGAACTGATTGGCAACGCTCCTATTTTTGTGTTTCAGCCCATTTATTTTCGTTGTGTAGTATCTGTTTCTATGCTTCCTTGGGCCTGATTCAAAGCTGTTGCTCTTAATACTGCAATTTTTTTCTTGGAGCTAGATACTGTTTCACAGTGTATGCTGAGGATATAAATAGGAAGTAAAAATTGCTGAATTGAGATATGCGTTATTTGTGTTTTAGATCCCGTTACACAGGGCATATCTAAACTGCTAACGATGGCCTGGAAGCAGGCTCGAGCACTGGATCCCTCATTATCCACTCAGTTCCTTGGTTTACTTAGGATCATTCCAAAGCTGGAATTGGAGTGCTACCAAAAAGCAGGATGAATCAAAGCAGTGCATCAAATTTAGCTTCCTCTACCTACGCAGTCTTTTAAAAAACTATCTCAGAATGTTTAGCACCCTCAAATGCACCCTTGGTCCTTTCTGTCACCTCAGTTTTGTGCTATAAAATGAAGCTCTCTGGTAGGCTGCAATGAAGCCATTGCATTATTACAGACACTTTGAAATTTTGAAAGTGTACAATAATGATAATGTATTTGAGCAACAGAGCACTACATGGGGACCAGAAGGTAGTGAGATCCAAAGGCTAAGTACCCTGGATGTGGGCAATTTACCCCAAAAGAGGGTACCCTCAAACAGTGTGGATACAAATCAATTCGCTCCACTTGGTGTTGGAGTTGCTTAGGTATTTGAAATCGGTAGCGTTGAGAATGTGAGAAAAAACATTCAGGGTGGTTTTCTGGTCAATCTAAGTGATTTGGAATGGGAGGAAGTGGTTTAAATTTGAAGTTTTGAGTCGGTCTCATTCCTAGTTAAAACCAATATTTTTAGAAAAAGAAAAAAAATGTACTATCCTAAAGCTCTTGGGAACAAAAAATTTTTTGTCTGTAATGAAAGGTGTGGTAGGATGCACTCACATGTTACCTCTGTACCAGACCAGTCAAATGACAGGTAGTGCTGCTTTAAGATAGCATGAAGATTTTCCTTTTCAGGATTTAAAAAGGTGTAAGTGGCGTGTCATTTCTGGTGACATTAACTTTAAGAAAATCATGTAATTGCAGATTTCAGGGAGAAAGAGTATTTGTTGGCTTGTCTAGATTTTCTTTCTTCACTTCAACACAAGAAGTCAAATGTGAAAAGTTAAATCAGCCCTTCTTGCATCGAGTTGGTGATACCGCCTGAGTTGTAGAAGTTGACATTTCCTATTTGTTAAATTTTCACAGTATCTTGTTCTCTGTGCAGTTTTTATCTCTGATGGATCTTGGTTTTGAGCTGTTATAGTAGGGAATTAAGGACTCAGAAATAAAGTAACTCCAGAATTGCAGGAAAACTATATCCAAGTCCAATTAATGGACATTTTTCATGGGTAAAGTGCAGAGTCTTGGCTGTAAAATCTAAAATCTCTTGACATCTAGTGCTTCTGAGCAGTGGAAGAGTTTTTTTTCTATCCCTTCCAGTAACGTGAATGTATGGGCAGGAATGATTCTAGAGTCGCGTCTGTATCACTCATGCTGTATGTTGGATACATTGGAACCTCGCTATCTTCATTTCTGTACCCAACTTGAACCATCACCTCCATCCATACTAACTCTTGCGAATGGTGAATCTTCCCATCAAACTCAAAGTGCGTGGAAGGGACCTCACCATCTTACATAGCTGCTTTGCTGTGGGTCTTAAAATGCTAAGGTTATTAATAGAGGTTACATGTCAATCAATCTGCAAAAACTGGGAGGACATAATGAAAAAGATGGAAATAAACAGTAAGGTGGCATCAGTAATAATTGGATCTACTGTGCGTGAATAACGTTTGAGGAACAGAGCTGAGAAGGAGCCGAGTTCGTGGAACTCACTGGCATACCTGTAAAACTCTGTTTCCTTGGATGTTAGTTTCTCCGGGGTCTTCGGGTTTTGAGAACCTTTCACTTCATTAGTTCTACAGTAAAAAATAAAAATAAAAATTCCAAAATAATATAAGCTTTCTGGAAGACCACATTGAACATTTCAGTGTGGCAAATAATGCAATGCAACCTAGGTTGTTTCTATTTACGCTCAAATAAAACCTACTTCCTTTCAAAATAAACTCACACACTCACGCACAGTGCCGGAATCCTTACTCTAAATCAAACATTTCTAGAAAAAGAGTAGCAGAGGGGTCAGTGAGAGGTCATGTGCTTTGTGCTGAGGCATGATCCATCTTGTTGCTCCTCAGCATCTACTTGTACAGTTGATATTTAAATATACTTAAAATCTCCCGTTTTTCTCACTGAGAATTTTCCGTAGGGCCTCATGACTGGATCACAGAATTTGTCCATTGTTTCATCCTAGGATAATGTATGTGTTTCTAAGCAGAGGACTTAACCATCTTCATTATATAATGCCAAATATTCAGACAATAGAAGCTAAGCCTGTTGTCAAATTGCATTTCCAACTGACATTCTGTGAGACATTAGAAGTTACTACATATATCTTCAGTGCATGTGGGCGTCATGACATTAAAAATGACATAAAACTTATTATGCAGACAGAAAATAAACATTTTCTTCCCTTAAAGAATTTAAGATTGATGGATAATTACTTTGCTTGCCGAGGAGAGACTTCCATAATCAGTATAAATCATAAGGTCATTAAATTGGTAGGGCAATGAGAAATAAATCAATGCCCTGAAGATGACTTGTAATTGCTTGTTGCAGGATACAGGGTTGAATGATATTTTGTAAAGACCATACCGTGCATCTATCTAATTGGGTTGGATGTGTGAGAGAGTCTATAACAGAGCTAGCTGAATAAGTCAAAGACCACCCACATATGAACCAAATGACTTACGTGTCTGTCGGACACTCAGGAAAATCTGTACTTATCGCTCCGTCTCAATTCTATCAGGAAATTCTGAGGCTACCTTAAAAAAAAGAACAGAAAAAAGAAACAAAAGGTTGATGCAATTCATTTTGTGTAATGTTTCTAAAACCAATGATATGGAGACAAAAGTGACATGCAGTCATAGCGACAGTGATGCTATTTTGGAATGTTCTACTTGTATGTCTTTTGTAATTGGATTCAAATGACCAGAAAGTGACACTTCTCCCACAAGCAGCCAGCTCTTTCTTGTAGTCAAATCTGATAAATTGTTCAGAATCAAAATCTCAAGAAATTAAGACTTAGCAGTTCATGACCTTTTAGTACCATGGGTTTCTAAATAATATATTCATCAAAATCTACTTAATTAACATGTGCATGTGCAGAAAGGCAGTAAATAACTATTCTAAAATTGAAGTAAATTGTGGTACAGGATTATCAGTGGGCTTCACATTCCAGAGAATTGCCTTCAGTCTGTTTTGCAACCTGGGCAAAATAAATGTGTATATCTAAATCCCATTTATTTTATTGTTTTCCCTGTGGATTCCAGACTTTTTAATTCTCCGTTAATGTCTAGATTGGTCTGGATTAACTCCACTAAAAATAATAGGATCATTCCCGATTTACATCAGTGCAATTTTGTTTCAACACGCCTGTTACTAGTGAAGTAAAAGGCAGGGATTTATTAAATGCTGTTGCTCAGTCAACATGCTTAGTTTCAAGCAAATGTATTTGTTTAGTACAGATGACAATGATAAAGTAGTTATATGACATTAGGGCTTAATCAGTGTCTAATTCCTGTTGTGCTGGGAGCTGTACAAATATAGAAAAAGACATGTTCCTTACCTCCTGATGTCTTAAGATTACAAATGCAAATAAAAGGCTTGGCAAAGTGATGCATCATGCAAACAAATGAAAAAAGTACAATTAACATAGTTTTCTTAGTTATGTATTGTAGCTGGGTTTTTAGGCTGTTTTTTTTTTGTTTGTTTGTTTTTTTTACCTGGGAGAATACATAATGGAAAAGGGAGACAGTAGGAATATTCAGATTAGTTACTGCAAAAAAGCTGGAAAGTCATAAAAGGTGAGGACTACATATTCGCCCAGTAAGTTACTAAGAAGATTAAAGCAAGTCTGAACCGATTCTTTAATCTGAATCCTTCAGTTTTATTGTTTGTTAACTGAGAATAGACACACACGCAAGTGCGAGAGACTCTTCAGAGTGCTTATTAAAGCAGTTCAGTATCTGCAGATTTCCATGGCTACTATCCAAGCATGAAATTCAACGAGCAGTGAATATGCCATCATTCAAAATTCCAAACATTATTCTAGATTAAAAATTTGTATATTGCTCCAATCTTTATAAGGAGCCGAAGCAAAAACTGCTTCAGAACTCCAAAGCATACAGGCTGTTCAAAATTAAGATTCATCCTTCTGAATGAAGCTGGTCAATATCTTTCTAAAACCAAATTGAATGAGTAATGCAAAAATGTTATTTTACACATTTTTCTAATAGTTAAATCCAGTTTTAAGTTTCACAGCAAAATAGTTTCCAGTCTGTCAAATTACAGATAAATCTATTTAGCTGGTTTAAAATGAAGAACTCAACTATCTTGAAGATTTCATGGCTATTTCTACTCGCCTGAATTATGTTGAGTTAGCCTCGAGAAGAAAATCCAAATGTTTGGAATTATGTGCTAACACGAGCAATTAGAAAATACACTGCAGTGTCAACCATGATCAGTTTTAAGGTGGATACTTCACTCCAGTAGCCACAGTCTTTTTGTAAAATTAGTTTGCTGAATGTAATAGAATGATGACATTCCTTTTCTTGCTTGATTATATTCTACTTTCACTTTCATCCTGTCTCAAACCTTTTCTGAATCACGACAATTTCTTTTTTCTGGTGAGATTTAAACAATTGTCTTTTTCTCTTATCCATAAGTAACAATGAGAGAAAGAGTTCATACTTTTCTGAAAAGGTGAAGTTGTTCTGTTTCTGCAGTGGTTTCTTAGAGAAGATATTGGGCAGATTTTCAGGTGCGACAGTTCAGCGCTGTTCCATTAAATCTGGTTCTTTTAATGTAAGCAAACAAATTATGCAGTCAGGAAGACAGTACAGAGGAGAGGTGAACAGAATAGGCCTCTGAGCCATATGACGTTTGAACTTTGTTGAATGCCTAAAAATAAATTTATGAAATAGTAGAAAAAAAGAGATTTAAATATTTCAAGGCTTCAGTTGAATAAACTAGAGCTATAGTATCTGATGCTATTCATTGCTTATTTGCCACATCTCTGTATAGAGAAGGGAGAAAGAAGTCTGTGAAGCCTTTTCAATGTAATGATCCTTCAGTAGCATTCTTGGACTTGAGCCCTTTCAAAGATGATTATATCTTACCAGAACTGGGGAGCGTACTCTTTTTTCAGCACCACTGGTGCACATTTTCATTTTCGCCAGCACTGTCTGAATACAGAAGGGGAAAACCATGGGGCGCTAAATTGCCACTGATTGATTGGCAGTTGTACTTAAAGTTAATCTTCGTGATGGTAAGGTCTATTCTTCACATGTTAGATGAAGAGAAGCTAGTCCTTCTGTTAAGCATCTAAACTTGGATGTTTACGTGTAAATTGTACAGAAGATTAGGTAACATTTTCAAGTCTCCATGGCTAAATGTCTTTGAGAACAAATCAGACATATTTAGGCAGGGAAGCAGACTAAAAGATCTTTTCTACCTCCTTTTTCTACAGTTCTGCCATAGCTCCATGCCATTCCTTTTCACTTTCCCTACACTTCCACAATGACCTGGTAAAAGACCAATTGCAATTTGCAACGACCTCTGCAAATATGGCAGATGCAATTTCAATATTACCTGGAGAAGCAGACGGAAAGAGGGAAGCCAAAACCATTTCTTATTTTATTTTGGGAATTAAAGTTGAGGATAAGAGGTGTTTTCCCTTGGCCAGGGAGGCGGAGGGAAAGGAGGGATAATGCCAGCTGCTCTGTTACTCATGAAAGCAAGATCTCACTAATTCGATGTTCTTCTCCACCTACATACAGAGAATAATCATCTCCTAAAAATATTTATACATCCATACTGATTTCAAATAGAACACATGCTTCCAAAAATGTAATAAAGAGATGTATGTTCCAATAATGAAGGTTATAAAATATTTAAATACTTCCTCCGCTTCTCTCAAGAGGAAATGCCAAATAGCAAAGAGGAAGGAGATTCCAACTTCTCTTGTTTTTAGTGTGAGGTTCTTATTCCCCTTTGCTTTATCACTCTTCTCCCAGAATAAAAACCTATTACTATTTTGTGATGCATATCCTGATCCAAACTTCATACATATGCATCGCCATATGTTTCACACATCATATGCTTTCCTTAGTTTCATTTCAGGTTCAACATCAACACTCTTTACCCATCACGCTTATATACACATACTTTGTTCATTTCACACATCTTCCTATGTTTGCAGAGTCGAATAGAGAAAGAAGTTGAATTGACTGTATATCTTAGGGGGAAGAAGAGACTCAAGTCCATATCTAGGCCCTTCTATGTCATCCTCACTCACTGCTTACTTGAAAAGAATAACATAAGATATTCACTGGCTATATGAATCCAACCTAAACTCCCTTGCTTGTGAAGGAGTAGAATTTCAGTGAAATTAAGAAAGAAAACAATTATTTTACGTAAAGCATCAAGAGGAGAGACTGCACGCAGATTTGGGTACCTCTAGGCAGCATTACAAAATTGGATTTTAGAGTCTCTGTCACCTACTGGAAAGCCTTGCTTAGTTTAAACCCCAGGTTATCCTGTGGACAGGTGGTTGTCTGAGTAGGGATCCTCAGAGGCCGACCTCCTGGCACAGCCTAGAGCCAAGACTGCTTTAGGGGAGAGCCCCGCTGTAGCTCAGGATGCTCAACACAAGAGACTTAGGCATACATTTTAGACTCCAAAGAGGGTATCATGGTGTCCTGGTTTGAGTGACACAGAATTAATTTCTCTTTCAGCAATTTTACTTTTTGGTAAGGTCTCTTCTAATGCTTGGGAAAACTGCATTTTTAGAAGACTCTAGTGTCTTGATTTGTGAAAATATTTACAGCCAGATATGCTATGATGGTTTCAAGGTCTCAGTGTTTTTGAGTTAGCCAGGTACAGGGATGAGGAGGAGCGAGACCTGGGTACTTGACCCAGGCTGGCCAACAGGATTATTTCATACCATGAACGTCACATTCAATATAAATTAGAAAGTTCACTGAGGAATTTTTCTCTTCTATGACAGCTGCCATCCTGAGAACTTCTTGCCCTGGTGCTGGACCCCTGAGCCCTTCCCTTCCTCCCGAAGCCGCAGCGTGCGCGTGGTGTCTGACATTTGCTGTCCGCTGCTGGAGTGCACAGCTTCCTACTGATAGAATTGGGTCAGTATAATCCTTGTATATTTTATATTGGTATCAGGATCAATATTGTTTCTTTAGTATTACTAACATTAATTATTTAGTCTTATTCTATTAAATCTGTTTATACTTCAACCCTCGTGTTTCCTTGTTTTTCCCCGATTCCCCTTTCCGGGTGGGGAGGGGTCATCGGATGATAGAATCCAAGCAATGATGTCCCAGCAATATAAAAGGAATCCTGCTTCTAATGAGTAAACAGCAAAGAAAACAGAGCAGAAAGGAAAGGCTTGAGGTGGTTGTTCCCATCTTTAAATCTCCTAAGGAACTGCCTATCGAAGAAACTTCACATTTGAAGCATTCCTCTAGGATGTTGCAATGGATAGGAGAAATGACTGCTACACAGGGCACACAGCAGATGTTCCACTGGAATTTTATGTGTTTTGTTTTTTTTTTTTTTTTTTTTTCTCCTGGAAACTCG